>KN846962.1:1535639-1571262 GCA_000835435.1 Phialophora macrospora | reverse complement strand
TCCTCCCACTTTGGTAATACCATCTCATTCGACCAGACAGGGGAACTCGGCATTGGGGAACGAGAGCGCGTAAGGCTACATACAGTAGTGTAGTAGTAGTTGAGACGTTTTGCGCATTTCTTCTGGACTAATATGTATCGGCGAGGAGCTCTGCCAAGCCCAATCTGGAAACCGAATTTTTTGGCTTTCTTTCTGGCGACCGATAGGATAGCCCTTATGTATAACGGGACGGGGGGCAAAGTATGATTCAAAAAGCGAGGCAGATATTGGGAGACCTCTCACCATTGTTGACCAAGACCCCCGGGGGGGGGGGGGGGGGCGAATGAGAATCTGTTGAAGACACGCTGCGCTCTAGATCCTCAGAGAAATGACCCGGAACTGTCCTGTCTGTCCACACCGCTCTCCTCATCGAACATATATGTACAGGTACCCCTACGCCGTATTCTTGAACCGTCACTACGTCGCTACGAGTAGGAGGATGAGAGACTGGGATTGGATGGAGAAGACGGCTACACAAACAATTGCTGTACTGTCCTGTCCTGTTCTGCACTGGAGGATGGATGATGGATGCTATCGAGGCGAAGATATGGAAATCATGAAGAAAGGGATCAAGCTTGCTCTGTCGTGTTGTCGTGCGTAGACGTGGTCGAGTCCAGGTGCTGTATTGTTGCGGCAATCGACACCAAGGCATCTATCCTTGCTTCACAATTTCTATAAGCATTCGAATCATCTTGTTTTGATTTTAGTTTTAGTTCTCATTCACGATAAGAGAGTCATCGTCCTGTACACGCTAAAAAAATCCACAAGAAAATGGACGGGCAGCCCATCTGGCTGATACCAACATCATCTATCACTGACTCTGGAAACCCCTTCCTTCTCCCCTCCTCTCCCCGTGCCAGGCGGCAGAAGGACATCAGGAAGCTTTATTCCCAGACTGCCTTTCGGCCCGGTCTCCTTTTCCTTCTTCGGTGGTGTTTTTGTTCCTCCATTGTCATTGTTGTCTCTCTCCTCGTCTTCGCGGAGCTCGACCTCGAGCTTCTTCAATTTCTCCCCACGAAGCACCTTCATGATCTCTTCTCGGTCGAGCGTCTCAAATTCGAGGAGCGCGTCTTTTAACGCTTCCAGTTCTTTCCGCTTTTCCTTCACAATGCGGTCGGCTCGCTGTCGTCCACCTTCCACTATCTCTCGTACTTCGCGCTCAATCTCCATCTTGGTCTCACTTGAAAGCTTGTCATAGTCGGAAGCGAGATCGACGTTTCCGAGTTTTGGAGAATAGCCACACTGGGTGACGAGATAGAATGCCGTCTGGGTAGCTGACTGCACGTCATGGGCAATGCCACTGGTCACCTTGTTCGGGCCGTAAATCAGCTCTTCTGCGGCTCGACCACCCATTGACACGTCGATCTGAGCAATGAATTGGTCGTAGGCCATGCTCACCGCATCCATCTCCGGGAGGAAGTGAGTGATACCGAGAGCTCGGCCGCGAGGGATGATGGTCACTTTGTACAGTTGATTACTGGCTGGGGTGAATAAGTTCACCAAGGTGTGGCCAGCCTCGTGGTAGGCAGTCTGAATCTTGTCCTTTTCTCGGATCACGCGAGACTTGTTTTCTGCACCCATCATGATCTTGTCTTTGGCCCACTCAAAGTTCTGGGCGGTGACTTTCTTGTACTTTAACCGAGAGGCATTGACTGCGGCTTGGTTGCAGAGGTTTTCAAGGTCAGCGCCCGACATGCCACTCGTGGCTCGGGCAAGGTTCGTGGCGTCCACATCAGCAGCAATTGGCATGTTTCGCATGTGGTGCTTCAGGATCTGGACCCGGCCGCGGACATCGGGCAGGGGTACGTTGACAGTGCGGTCGAATCGGCCTGGGCGCACAAGAGCCTTATCTAGTGATTCCGGGTAATTCGTCGCTGCAATGAGGATCACACCAGTGCTAGGACTGAATCCGTCCAGTTCGGTCAGAAGCTGGTTGAGAGTCTGTTTGGCGTAAGCGGGATCCCGAGCGTTTCTCTTCCCTCCAACAGCGTCCAATTCGTCGATGAAGATGATTGCCGGAGCTTTGTTTCGCGCTTGAGTGAAGAGATCTCGGACGCGCTTGGCACCAACACCGACATAGAGTTCGTCGAATTCCGAGCCGGACATGTAGAAGACAGGCACACCAGCCTCGCCGGCGACAGCACGGGCGAGCATCGTCTTGCCAGTACCTGGGGGGCCGACGAGAAGGACACCCTTGGGCAGCTTGCCGCCCAATTGATTGAACTTCTCTGGATTCTTCAAGAATTCGACCAGCTCTTGGAGTTCTTCCTTGGCCTCGTCGCAGCCGTGGACATCGCTGAAGCGGACAGTTTGGTGCTGTGGTTGGACTTCGTTGTTTTGGCCAACTCTGGTTCGAAAGCTGCCAGTCATTTCCACGACCATGGTGAGGACAACCAAGAGGAAATAGCCAGCTAAGCTAACCCAGAGTATCGTTTTGACCCATTTCAGAATCGTGGCACCCCAAGACTCTTCGACCACGACATACAGCGGCGCCTCCTTTGCCCCAGTACCAGACTTATTGCTGGGCATGACAACTTGTCCCCCATAGTTCTGCCCGGCGACTGCTTGGCCTACGGCTCGTAACTTGTCGGGGCTCAAACCGCTGCCGTGCGCTGCCGAAACATTGGAACTGATAGAACCTGGTGCTGGAAGGGACCCAGTCATCTGCAGAGCCTTGAGGTAGGAAGCATCGGCGGCGGGATTGGCAGCATATCGACCGGACTGGTATCTTTCGATGACAAGCTTGGGCATGTTGGCACGTAGGAGGGCGGAGTAGAAGGCATTTTGGGCAGTAGCACTAGTTGGATTGTTGTTCGCGGTGCGCTCGGCGTGGGCCAGCATGTTCTGGTTTGAAAGCGAGGAGGTCGTCGAGAATTGTCGGAACTGCTTCTTCAAGGCTGAATGATCTCCTCGTCTCGGAGGCCCGAAGAGTAAAGACGCCACCGGAGACTGCGTCTGGGACGGGAAAAATGTGTTTCTAGACGTTGTTGCCCTCAGCGCCGCCCTTGGCGCACTCGTCAAAGACATGCTGCGCATAGCCGAGAGTGGATTTAAATGGGAGGCGACCGTGGAAGAGAGACATTTCGACGTGGACGGAGAGGTCATGAGGATACCGTTCGTCGGCGGAAGGGAAGCGACGAAATCAGGTAGAACGACATCGGCGGCGACCTGCAACGCATTAGAACGGTTCGGCACTCGAGCAATGTTGATTCGTACCCCCGGCCGACTTATTCTCTTGCTCGTTGAATGTAACTGTCGCACATCTGGTTCAGGCCGCAGCCGTGCGAGCCGGTATTTTCGGAGGGTCTGGAGCGGCGAGGTGAAGAGTGAAGGGAACGTGGTCAGCACATCGGGCCCGATCGCAGACAGGCTCTGGATGAGAGGCATGGTCAGCGTGTGATGATTTGGAGCCATGACTGGGATACTCACAGGCAGTTGAGCGAAGGGAGCCTGTAGCGCCATTGTGAAGGGCCTGGGGTTGGGTGGCGGCACCGGCCGCAGGAATACGGGAAGACGACAGAAGCAAGGAAACTGTGAGACAAATAACCGATCAAGTAAAAGGAAACAAACGGATGATTAAGGAGATAACATAGCGTGCCGACGCCTTATGTCGTCGACGAAGAGTAAAGAGATGGGCAAGGAGCGATGGGCGATGGTGGCAGGTGACGCCTTCGTCTTCAACCTTCAGTTGAGATGCTTGACGATAGACCCCGATCGGGTCTCATGCTGCTCCGCTCTGGTAAAAGTTATCCCGCTCCGCTCCGGCTTGCCCCGTTCTCACCACCGACCACGTGCTCTCCATCCCAATCTGGCGGACTTGGACAGGCAACCGTTGATTTCGATCTTTGACAATTGCTACATTATGGAGGATTAACACAACTACCGAGTTATCTACACCCATCTCTCATCCAGTCTTCGTCAAGCGCGGTGACGCTAACGGCGACACAAATACTGGACTGTGAGTCTCCGACCGTGATATCATGGAAGACGGCACGGGCGACCTCTGCTCCTCAGGCGTTCCTGGAGGCGACCCAGCGACTGGCTCAGTGGGTGTACCTACAGAGCTACCGGCAGGCGAATATGCAGGGTGATGCTCGTGGATATAAGTGCTTCCTGGCAGCTCTTGAGGAATCGGCGGCTGCTTAGTGATGATGGGTGACGGTGCTGCCTTGGACGGGTCATACGCTGGAGGCGGCTGTGCCGTGAACATGGGCCAGCCTTTGGCCGGGGAAGCTGACGGAGATACCGCCCGTCCTTCTGGAATATCCAGCTCGTGCATGGTTGCCGCTCTCGATATGGACATGGGAGGCATCGCTGGCTCTTCGGGCGGAAATGTAGTCACGCGATTGGCTTCAGCCTGCCTCCTCGCCTTGCGCTTCCTTCTCACGTAGAAAAAGACACCCACACATACGATCATGATGAACGCCCAGATGGAAACTGGGATTGCGATCTTTGCCCCGGGTGGGAAGCTGGGCTTTTGTGCCTGCACCACAAGTGGATACTTCTGTGAGAAGACGTGGTCGGTAATGAGAGTTAGGCCTGCTACCGTTGGAGTGGACGCCGGAACATATGATGTGGGTGGTACTGAATAGCACGGTGTTTCCCAGCCGATGTTGGTATAGTAAATCTGGTAGCCCCTATCATTTATCAGTCGCAGCGCCTCGCCCGGATTTCAAAAAAGTTACTCACAAGGGACAGCAGGCATTAGCAGTGGTGAAATAATCTTGCGGGCATCTCGAGATAACCGCGTTCAGCCCATCTGGAAACGGGCAACAATCCGGCCTGTCAGGAGAACAGCCGACTTCCGGGAACTCGGTCACCCTCCCAACAGGGTCCGTAACTATCGCAAAATGTGGTACTGTGCAGCTGCCCGTCATCAGGGGTGCCCCAGCATACGTCGTTATCGTGAGCTGTTTTCCGGTCAGGATAGCTGCAGTCTCCGAGATCACGTCTCCAGACAGAGTTGCAAGGCTGGGATTGACCGAGCCGGACGTGGAAGAGGTTTCCGGTGAGGACGCGGTGGGCGCTGCGGCTGAAGGAGAGAATGTGAGGCTCATGCTCGCCAGCGCACTCGACAGCCCCGCCGGAGAGCACCCCACAAAATCTGGTGCCGTCTCATTGACGTTGGCGCATTCTTCTTTGTTGAACTGAATCGCAACTGCAACATGTCAGAACGATATATCTTGCAACTTTCATGCCAACGTACGCGCTTGCTCAGATGTACTGCATTCGGTGTACAGGCAGCACGACAACGCGGCGACGTATGTTGAACTCGAACATAGACAGGCGATATCGATCACTGAGCATGACGTCTGGGTCGACGTCGAATTTGACAGACATTGTTGCTATTTTCAATCAGCACTAGTTCTTGCTAGTTGAACTCAATCCACGTACTGCACATGTAGGAAGTTCAGTAACTGCAATGGCCCGTGCAAGCCCCAGGTACGCGAAATGCCAGAGCAGGACGAGGAACATCATGGCGACTACGCTCCGATATGAGGATGAAAGAGGTGAGAGCACCTTGACTGCACCATATAGTTGTGCTCGCCTCTGCAATGATCAGAACACGAGGTTGAGGTGCGTAACGGAAGGGGTTTGTCGAGGCGATGGCGCGGCTTGCTGTTTCCGGCTTTCAGATCAAACAAAGAGACATACCTCCAGTAGTCATAGTGACATACTTCGAACAATGGCCGGGGCTTCGGCTCCAACGGGGTAGAACTGATACCATTTTCGGTCTGGAATGTTGGGAATTCTCCAATGCAGCTTTGACAACCACCGCATTCAGAAGCCCCTTTCCTTTTAAACCACTCAATCGGTTCTCGTCCCTGAAGTCTTGCTTGGAATCTGGAGCGATTTGCCACCCATCATGCACATGATGACTCCGAGGCTCGGGGGAATAGTGTCTAATCAAATGCTACTCTCCAGACATGGAAGGCGGCGCCGGCTCGTTCTCAAGCCACAGGAACGTGGCTTGTTCTGGTGGCATGGCATGCGGTATTCGGTAAAGGCACCGTCGGCCATGCGACGCTGTGCTTCCAAATTCACGTAGATCGTAGGCTCCCGGCGTCGAGTGAAGTTCCGTACACACTTACTGAAGAATCCGAACCGCAATTGCAAGATCACTCAAACGCCAAATTTCCCCTGGAAATCCAAAACTTGCTGGCCAGTTTCCAAGGTATCGAATGTTCCGGCGCCAGCTTGCGTCTCCTCAACTCGGAGAAGATGGTAGAGGGGCGTGAAGGGTATGACTTGTCCAAAAGACAGCAAAGGAGCTTCCTCGCATCCGCGGTGGACTGGGCGGGATTCGTTTCGGCACGCACCAGAGCGAGGCTGAGAGTTTTGGGTTTTCCAGAGGACTGCTATGTTTCTTCTTGTTAATGGCAACTCGGCGCCGCTGATGCGGGAATCGTGCCTCAACATAGTGCAAGTTGACACGCCATTGCCCAGCTCGCGATCACGGAGCTCCATATTGGATTAATCAGGATGCCTTTGGTGACTGGCGGTGACGGCGGCTTTCGCTGCTTTTCAGTAACGGTGCGGCGTGCTGGACGATCCGTCCGAAATGCAACGCATCATGGTAGAGCTCGCTAGCGTTCGAACCAATCCTGTAGCAGTAAGATTGTGTGAGCTGCATCTTGTGAAGAAGGAGATCTAGAAGACATGTTGATCACGAAGCGGTGTTTGAAATTAAGAAGGCCCCCCTCTTTGGCGCGGATTGACTCCGCCAAGCGACATGATTGGCTGCTCCCATACGGCGGCGGGCCTTGATGATGGAAACATTCGGCCCCAGTGTGAGATCTAAGCCCGCTGAGCCTGGCAAGGCCAATCTAACATTGCCAGAAAAGCTTCTGGAAATGGACAAAGGCCAGTAACAGAGGCACAGCTAGATCATGCAACCCGGCGCTCTCGGGACTGTGGCTTGGAATATCAAATTGAGCCCCTGGTTGAGCCCAGCGCGGAGGTCATCCGATCCCCATGTCCGCCTCAACGACTGCGACACGCGGCTAGGCTTTGGCTTGTCCTAGACTTGGATTTGTATTCCTCGACTTCGTTCCTCAATTTTTCGGTTGGACGAGCAAGGCTATGCTTTCGGCCCGCCACCTTTTCAGTTCCTTGTAACGGACATATATGCTTCCAAACGTCTCACTCCGACGAAGAGTATCGCACTGTCCTTGCTAGTCCGACGCGTAACATCCCCCATCCCCACGACTTGCAATGAATCCAATGAAGTGGTTCTCGTGTTGCTTTGGAGACGGTGATGAGGAGCAACGGCCACAACAGATCACTCAGACACAGCAAGCTCCTAGGACGAGATGGGACGCTCCTCCGCCGATAGATGCCGGCATGGAAGAGCCGGACCTGCCTCCCCCATATGCAGTCTTCGATCCCCACCCGGAAGACTGTGATTGCGCGATTCACGTCCATAAGCCCCAGCCGAACAGACCGATCATAGTCGAAGCATTCCAATCGCAAGGCTGCAACTCATGTCCGCCTACAAACACGCTGCTGCTATCTCTTCTCACCCTAGCCGATCCCAACATTCTCGTGCTCGACTATCACGTCACATACTGGGATCATCTCGGTTGGAAGGATCCATTCGGCACCGCGGAGGCAGATGCTCACCAGCGCGAGTATGCTGACGCCAGTGGTACATCGAGAGTGTATACTCCGCAAGTCGTCGTGAACGGCGTGTCGGAAGGCGTAGGCAGTTCAAAAAGGAAGCTGGAGAAGCTGATCAAGGAGGGTGGACATCTTGCGAGTAAAGACTGGCCGTGGCTGTTGTTCTCCAAACTCGAGGAAGGGGTATTGATCAGAGAGGCAAGCCCAGCTGCCGCTGCCATTGGTCGGAGAGGCAGAGTCTTCGAGGTTATCTATGATCCAGCCCTGCAAGAGGTCGAGATACCAAGAGGCGAGAACGCTGGAAAGACTCTGGCGCATCGGAACGTCGTGAAGAGTGTCAGATCCCTGGGCGAGTGGAGAGGTGGACGAGGAGTGGTGCCACTGGAGCCCCGAGATACTTCGGACGGTTTGGAGAGAGTACTGTTGGTGCAAGAGGGAGGTGCTGGTGGCCAGATGATAGGAGTTGCTCGGATACATTTCTAGCCTGTGCAAACTCCTGCACATGTCTGTAATACCTTGAGGTCGATGGCTCTCCTGAGCCCAAATGATCTTCGCCCCAGACAGACCTGTCAGGTCATTGTCCACAAAGATTCAAGGCACAATATCCGTCGCCTGTTCGTGGCGGCGGCAGATGAGCGAGTCTCGCCCACGGAGGACTCGGCCAGAGCAGGCGTCCGAACCAAAGCTGGCTATCTCGACTGAATGACATCCTTGCATTGCGTGTGACGAGTGTATGGAGCGCTTCTTGGTTCTCCGCCCACCTGCTCTGCATAGAATCTGTCAAGCCCAAATTATAATCCAACGTCTTCGTGCATCACTTGTCTCAAGCGGTTCACCGCGAGAAACGTTGGCCCAAGAAGCGTACGGCGACTCACATGCAAACGAAGACAGTGGCCGGCATCTTACCAGCTATATTGTCTGGTAGTAGCCTCTGCTTTCCCAATAAGGTAGCGGCAGACTAGCTCCAGAAGATCCTTCTTATTTTCTGAAGAGGCTGGGATCTGTTGTAGCTCGCAGGAAGGACGCGTAGAAGGTTTGGTGCCGGTCGGCCTCAGATACAGGTGGCTTTGGATGCTGCAAACGGTGCCGAACACTGGCGTCAGAACGTACCTGCCTTATGACACTAGTTTGGACGACGTTACGAGCCGGCCTGGCGCCCCCGCTGCATGATCCGGAGACCCTGATACCCGGTGGGTTGACGTAAGTTTCCACACCAACATCCCCATCGCCCTTATTATTTTTGTTGGAGTGAACTCTGCTCCAATTAACCAGATGTCGATTTCGATCTTCCGGCAACAGCTACACCGGGACTGTTTCAATGACAAGCAATGACCAATATGTCCTAGTGACAGGCGCAAACAGGTAAGGCAACCAGACTCTCTCCATCTCTCTCAGCACCACCTCTAGAGATCCTCCTTTCAGCACAGTCCGCCGTGCCTCTCCCTGAACCTGCACCGCGCGTCCCACCCAATCGATTCAAACATGCGCGCTTACTTCGCGCTTACAGTGGCCTCGGTCTCGGAACATGTTGTCGCCTCATCGACGCACATCTCGCGTCCCACCGACCCGACGATCCAGCCTTGACCATCATCTTCACAACGCGAAGTGCCCGGAAGGGCACTGAGACCCTCGCCGCTCTCGAGAAGCACCTCGCCAGACATGCTCGATCTTCCAAGCACAACCGCAAGGTCTACTTCCAGCCCGAGAATGTCGAGTTGACGAGCCTCCTGTCCATCCGCTCCCTGAGTCGCAAACTCCTCGCCTCAGACCTCCCGTACCTCAATGCCATTATCTTGAACGCTGGTATCGGAGGCTGGTCAGGCCTCAACTGGCCCTTGACTCTGTGGACATGCTTGACGCAGATTAGACAGGCGACAACATGGCCAACCTTCAAGCTCGGGCTGGTGGGACTTGTTACGAGGCCGCAGTTCCCACAAGAGTCTGAAGCCGGCGAGGAACCTCTCCTCGGGGAGGTCTTCTGCGCCAACACCTTCGGCCACTACATGCTGGTGCAGTGGCTCATGCGGCTGTTGCGCGCATGCCCACGGGAGTCTCCGGGCAAGATCATCTGGTCGACGTCCATCGAAGCCGATCGGCACCACTATAACCCTGAAGATCATCAGGCCTTGAAGTCGGACGCGGCGTACGAGCATACAAAGAGGATGGGAGACCTGCTGGCTTTGACTGCGGTCAACCAGCCAGCAACGGCCAAGCAGGTCAAGGAATATACCACACCGTCTCCTTCGCTGGACTCGAGCGGGTCACGGCCCGTTCAATCGGATCCCGTCTTCTTACTCTCCCATCCGGGAATCTGCACCACGACAATCATCAGTCTATTCTGGATCGTCCACGAGTGCTATCGCCTAGGAATCTATCTCGCCCGCTGGTTCGGGTCGCCTTGGGCAAACGTGACGGCCTACCTTGGTGCCGCCTCCGCGACGTGGCTCGCTTTGGCATCCCCTGCAGACATCGAGGCAAAACGAATCGAGGCGCTTGGCGACGACGGCGGTGGACCCTGCAAATGGGGATCCTCAGTCGATCGAATAGGTCGCTCTACCGTTCGCGTTACCGATGTGTCGGGCTGGGGCCTGAACGGGTCCGGGAAGCCATTCAGAGACAAATGGTGGGGTGGCAGCTTGGGACGAAAGACGGGCTCTTCTGATGCGACAGAGGAAGACGTGGCGGATTTCGTCGCCCAAGGGGCCGAGGTGTGGAACAAGATGGAAGCACTCAGGCGAGACTGGGAGGCCAGAATCGAGCAGTACGAGGCCAGGAAGGGGATGAATGGCAATAGACAGGTAAATTCATGAATGCCATGACATCGCCTATTCGTCCCAGAGATATTGTACATGGATCGAGGAAGGGCTGTACCAACAGCAAAGCACGAGTCGTTTCCCCATGCCTATTCCAAAGTCTTCCCGAGCTCACAGCTTTCCACTCTCCTCCTTCTCGAACCCCTCCTCTGTCTCATACTCCTCCTCTTGGTCCTCCTCGTCCATCCACCCCCGACACATCTCCACGGCCTGACTCCACTTCTTGTACAACTTGTCGCTCCGCTTCTTCGACATCTGCGGCTTGAAGAAAAATCTCCCCTCTGCGTTGACCTCCTTGAGCTCGTCGAACGACGACCACACCTTGACGGCAAACCCGGCGGCAATCGCCGCTCCTAGCGCTGTCGTCTCGCGCATCTTCGGCCTGTCGACCGGAATCTGAATGATATCGGCTTGCGTCTACACGGGCAGGCAGTCAGTCAATCGATCAGTCCCAATCCGGCTACAAGGGATCGACGCCGTCACCGCCAGGCCTCTGCTTGCTTACTTACCTGCATGCACAAATCGCTACTGCTCATGCCGCCATCGACGGCCAACTCCTCGAGCTTGACGCCCGCATCCTTCTCCATGCTGTCCAAGATGGCCTTGGTCTGAAAACACGTCGCCTCGAGGGTTGCGCGCGCGATGTGTCCTTTCTCCGTGTAGGCCGTGAGCCCGAAGATGGTGCCCTTGACGTCGTCATACCAGTATGGGGCAAACAGGCCTGAGAACGCGGTGACGAACACGCACCCGCCGTTGTCCTTTACCGTGGAGGCGAGGTCGGAGATCTCGTACGATTCCGACGCGAATCCCAGGTTGTTGACCAGGAACTTGACGCTGCTGCCGGCCACGGCGATGGATCCTTCCAGTGCATACACGGGCGGGATGCCCTGTGAGGAGAAGTCATACGCCACGGTCGCCAACAAACCGTGCGTCGAGATGACGGGCTTCTCGCCCACATTGTAGAGCAGGAAGCAACCAGTTCCGTATGTGTTTTTGGCGCGACCGGGTTGGAAGCCATTCTGCCCGACCAGCGCGGCGGATTGGTCACCCAGACAACCCGTTATCTTGACACCCTTTAATTTTGTGCTCGCGAGGACGCCATAAGCTTCTGCGTCGGAGCTCGGCACGATCTTGGGGAGGTGGAGCTTCGGTGTCTTGACGTCCAGGTCGAAGAAGGAGATCAATTTGTCGTCGTACTTGAGGGTATGGATGTTCATCCACATGGTGCGGCTTGCGTTGGTGGGGTCAGTCACAAACACATTCTTGTCAGGGCCGCCGTTGAGTTTGTAGACCAGCCAGGTATCCACCGTGCCAAAGGCGAGGCGTCCTTCTGCGTATGCATTCTTCACCTTGTCGACATGACTCAACATCCACAATAGCTTCGTCGAGCTGGGGTAGGTCGACAGTGGTAGACCACAGAGACCCATGAGTTCATCTGCGCCAGATTTCTGCTTCAGTTCGCGCACGATATGTGCAGAGCGCGTGTCCGTCCAGACGATTGCATTGTAGAGAGGCTCCCCGGTCTTGACGTCCCATACCATGGTTGTTTCTCTTTGATTTGTTATGCCGACGGCTTTGATGCTGGAGAGGGAGTAGCCTTGAGAGGTGAACTTGGCGCAAGCTTCGTCTATGCAGGTAGAAACGGAGGAGATGAGGTCGTTGGGGTCATGTTCGTGCCAGCTAAAGGACGAGAAGGTGTTCTGTTAACGGAAGAATGCAGAAAAGAACACAGGCTGGGACAGATCACGTCCGATGAATTGGCGGCTCACCCTGAGTGCGGATAATGCTGCTTGAACTCGATCTGATGCTCTGCAACGGGGTTACCCTTTCGGTCGAAGATGAGGAACCTTGAACTAGTAGTGCCATTGTCGATGGCGCCGACGAAGGTCCCGTTCGACTTGTCAGCCTAGTATCGTGGTCAGTGGTCGTCTTCCCACGATTTGGACTCTTAAAGCGCCACACCATGCTTGATAGAAGTCCCGACCTGGAACCAAAACGAAGATGCTGCAACTGCTGGCCGAGTCGGGAGAGCATAAATGTCCGTGCCTTGGATCAGACGAGCAGGGTCGGCAACACGCAAGCAATTGCGAAACCGATTCAGCAATCACCGAACAGCACGAGCTCTTGTGTATTTGGGGAAGCTGGACGGATGTGGGGGGGAATGCATGCAATTTTTCGAGCGTCGCGAGGATATGATGTAATGAGGGAAGCTCTGGGTAGCCTCAGTGGTAGCTCGGTGGTTGCCAAAGCGCATGTGCCACATATTCATGGTCAATCTCGGTGGTCGTCATCATCCGTACTGCTTGTGCTCGGTAATCGACTGGGAGATCATTTCTGTATATTCCATAGAGAGATGTGGCTTGTTCGGTGTCGCGATGGGACTACGAGGAAATGACTCCGGCAACGATCCCTAGCATGAGTGAGATTCGCAATCAAAATGAGCCGCAAACTGTTAAAGAAAATGGAATACTTTGGTTTCCTGTCTCGGCCTTGATATGTACAATCACGATCCCCTGCAAACAATCAGCAGTCTCAGAACGGCTTTCCATTTCAACGCACGGGTTTCCGACGTCTCCTACTCATCGTCGCCTTCCTCCTCGCCCTCTTCTTCTTCCTCTCCCTCAGGCTCAGGTCCGATCTCAGCCATCTGCTTAGCACGAAGTTCTCTGTACTTCTCGGCAGGTCCGGGGGGCCGGGTTACCAAATCGGCGATCTGGCCGCGTCCAATCAACGAAGCCACAATACTGGCGCCGACGATGAAGGTGAGGACGAACCGGTAAACTCCGTACCACGGAGGAGCCCAGCCGCGCGAAGAAGCTCTTGCATCGTTATAATACAAGAAGGTGAACGCAAGGAACTGGGTAATCAAGCCGACCTCGGCAGGGAGAAGCAGAGTGGGCCATGCAACGGCTGTAGCAATGATACCCATGGAGTATCTGGGATAGCCCTTGAAACCACCATATCCGGCCCATTCGAGTCCCCAGTGGATGGCGCCGAGGAACGAGATGATCTGAGATTTCATTAGCCATAGCTGTTTATATCTCTAACGTTTCCCAGGAGGACAAACCGAAGCACCGTAGCCAAGCTGGATTGGCTCAATAATGTGAAGCAGTGACTCGGCCATCTCGCCCGACATGAAAAAGCCCTGGCCGTGAGTTGCTGCGTATTGAATGTCGAATGAGAGATAGACGGTAGTAAGAGAAGTTATGAGGTAAGGAACGACACCAGCCAAGCCGACGTACATGGCTTCGCGCGGCACAGACGCCAGACTGAACGTCTCCTTGATTGTATTCTGGATTCCCATCAGGTTAGCGGATCCGAACAACATCACCCACAGGTTGTCCACCTACAAAATCACTTCGGATACTGGCGTACATATCCACATCTTCATCGTCGGCAGCCTTGCTCTGGACCTCGCCGGTGACTTGTCGAGTTGAGGATCCGGACGACACTCGTTCTGGGATCGGCTGCAAGATCTTTTCGTGGAGGGATTTCTCTGCCTTCTCGATATCGTAAAGATGGGCGTTGTGTGCGTAGCGGACCAGGGTTTTCGGCACAGGCTGGAAAGCCGCGACAGCAAGGATACGAGAAACCCTAGCTGGGCGAGCAGAGGTCTTCAGGGAAGCTCTCAGGGCGTTGTTGAGGACACTCGACCGTGGGGTGGTAGCTTGGATGGAGGTAAAGGAACGCGGGATTGAACGGAGAGCGCCGGTGCGCAGCATTGTAGCTGACATGTTGGCGATGGCTGGTCTGTAGGGCGTGATTGACTACAGGCCGACCAGAGCCAGCTGGACTGGAGCTGCAGAGCGAGTTGGAAGGAGTGGAGAGATCCGAAGTGGTGGTCGATTGAAGAGAAGGGTGAGGTCGAAGCTCCGAATTGAGGCTACAATTCGCAGTTCCAATGCGGTAAAGTCGATTTGTTGATACGCTGTCACGGAAAACACTTGGCGCCAGCTGTGCCCTTGCAGAGTGGTAATTGAGAAATCAAAAGACAAGTACTCTCACACCATCCGTCATTGGCGGCACTAGCTACGAAACCACCCTGACCATGCCGCTTTCAAATTCACCAAGCCATCAACTCACTCTCTCGCTTTCTTACCGATCCTCACCTTCTCACCACCCCTACTCATCCTTCACGTGGCGTTGGTCAGGACGCTCTCGTTTTGTCCTGTAGCACTTTGTCCTAGGACACACTAGCCTCCAGGGCAGCCACCTAGGTAAAATACAATGTCAGAGCACCAAGCTGCGTCGATTCAAGCGACATTCCAAAAAGAAAATTCCCTCCAGGCACTGGCCTACTTCATTCTATCCGCTCCAGCCTCATGGTAAGCCACAGCATTCGCTACTGTATTTCTATTGGTGGCCACTTCCTTCATATTACCAGACCCGAGTTCCGAGCAATCGTGAGTGGCACTGAGAGGCACCAATGTAGTATAGAATGTAGACAGTAACTTCATCCAGCAAACACAACGTTGACGTGCGGTGAGAACTGAATCTAAGTCGCCGAACCCGTAATTGTCTGGCTTCGGATGTGGGCTCTAATGGACATCCGGGTTCAGAACAACAAGCTTGGAGGTCTCGTGAAATCCTATGGCAGCCGCCGCATAGACCCAATGCAGTCGACGACGGCTTTCCCAAGCTTTACAGCAATCCTGCCATGCCAACGTCCTTGCCGGAAAATACTGGACTCATCGGTTGTGAATGTGACGACATGAGGTTGGAAAAGTGAGATTCGCCAGAGCTGGACAGCAGCCTCCGCGCCAAAATCTTGGTGCTGTTACTCAAAGGGAAGGATATAATGAATATAGAGGGGGTCCTGGTACGAGGTAGACACCTGACTATAGTTACGAAGGTCTCTGTAAGCAATACAGCAGTGTTTACCGGATGTGCCCAGTCATCACACCACTATTCGACGCTGTACAGGTCAGTCCCGCGCTACTCCGTACAGACCAGCTGTTACCGGCAGCAACGTTGCGCCCTTCCTTGACTTTGCGTTCAATTCATGATAGAAATATTGGGTAGACATTAAGATAGATATCCTCAATGTGCACAAAATATTGTCGACGAGGTTATTCAATGATCCCGAATGTAAAGCTGAGCGTCTGTCACGTATCCGGTAGCATGGGACAATCATTTATTGAACCTTTGTGATTGGTTGAACCACAAACCAGGCCGAGCAAAGTCATTGCACGACCCTCGGATAACCTTCCCAAGTCACCCGGGAGCTGCCGTCGAGCTCCCTGCGAACCTCACTTCAAACCTCGTGTGATTCTCATCGACGACGAAGTCACCATTTCAGCTCTCCACTCTCCCGCGCCCACGACGATGTCCTTCCAGCGTGTAGGTCTGCGCCTGGCGCAGCAAAACCTCCGTTCCCTTGCCTTCCGACCTGCCATTCGATCGACCCTACAACGACGATCTGCAAGCACTGCCAGCGGTGTCCCGAGCCCCCCGGGCCAAGGAGCAACCAAGCTAACCGGAGCTGCTGATAATGCTTTCAACCGAGAAAGGGCTGCTGTGAAGGCTCACGCTGCTGCTACCAGTGGTAAGACTTGGGTTGGGTGCGAATGACGGCTAGGAAGACTGACACATTACAGACCTGTGGCGCAAACTATCAATCTAGTACGAAACCGAGAGGAAGCACCGTTAGTTAACGAGAATCAAAGTCTAACCTCGCATACAGTGTTGTTATTCCCTGCCTTGTCCTTTCAGCCATTAACGCCTACAACTTGTGGAACGAACATTGGGAGCATTGGGAACACATGCCTCCTCTGGAAGAGCGGGTCGAATACCCCTACCAAAACATTCGGTCGAGGAACTTCTGGTTCGGTGACGGTGATAAGACGCTGTTCTGGAACGACAAGGTCAACTATCACAAGAAGGACAAGCAAACTTAAAACACATCGAAGTCGCCAAGGCCAAGGACATCTTGCTAGATGGATTCTTAAGAATGAGTTGGTGACCGTGGACCTTAACTGTACATAAGGAATGGAGCGGAAGTGAAGCAGTAGCTCGAAATGGCGACGCGTCAAAGCAATTTCATTATCATACTCCGTATACTTCATGCTGTTAAACTGTTTGCAGTGGTGAAGAGGACCGCAGCGAGTCGAGATTCGGTTACTCCGTCCAATTCGTCTGAGCCTTGTACTCCTTGAGCAAGTCCAGATACTGTGTTGCTGTATCGTTCGCCAGCACTAGATCTCCTTCCCAATGCATGATCGTTGCCTTTTTCTTCAACATATCCAGCTGACCACGCACATCTTCGAGGTGTCTGAACTGGGTACATGCACGGTCAAGGTTCTCCACGGTTCTTCCAAGGAGCTCTTTCTGCCTTGTGGACTCGTTGGTTTCTAATCCCGCTAGACCCATGTTGGCGTCTGCGAGCACCGAGTAGGTGCGTGCCGCGAGGCCGCAATCATCGCATTCCAAGACTCGAGGCATGATTGACTCGACCAGGTCAACGGCTGCAGCGAATTCCCGCAAGTCGTTGAGGATAGTGGCGAGAAGACCGATAGATTCCCACATAGCAGCAAGATGTCGAGCCCTGAATGCAGTTCGTACTGCACGCGTAACCAACGAAAACGCTTTGAGAGACTGCCCACTCTGGATCAACACTCTGGTTTTGAGGTTGAGCAGTCGCATCTGCAGAGTGATGTCGTTTATCTCTTGGTTCTCGACCGCTGCTCGACCTACTTTTCCAATCTTCTCGAGTGCTTCATCTAGCAGGCCTCTGCGCAACATCAGCTCAACTTCAAATATGGAGAGCGAGAAACACAATTCCACGTCCGGTGAACCTCGTCCTCGTAGCCGGTCGAGCAAGCGTTCCGCGCCATCCAAGTTGCCTCGATGCAGGAGCCGCCTGACTCTCAATAGCCCACCATAGAGACTGATGTAGTTCTGGAACTTGACTACTCGCAGCATAGACGGTGGGACATTATCCAACGTCTCTTGAGCTTCGTCATACCGTCCACGTTGTACGAGAAGAGAAGCCAATCTGCAGGTGCACTTCATCACATCCTCCAATGACGCTTCTTTGGCATGACATTGCATGAAAATCTGGCTGTACCACCAACCCACGTGAGTGAGGCCGACTCGGCCAAAGACTGGTCCCTTCATGAGTAGTGCCGCTCCGGAAAGACGTTGCGTCGATCGGACAATGTTCAGATGTGATGCTTTTGCAATGTTCTCGAATACACCTGCAAGGCTGTCACCGTACTGAAGGCCAAGCTTCGCCTCGCCCAGATACGTCGTGCTGAGAAGACTCCACATTTCAGCGTCTCTGGCTCTTGCCTTGAGAAAGGCAAGCCCTTCAACCTCGCTACCAAGGATGCCGCTTTCTCGAATGGTATCCATTTTACCCGGAAAGGATCTCGCGAAATGATAGACCCAGCTCATGCAAAAGTTGAGGCAAGTCGTGTCCTTGTTTTCTCGAGCGGCAGCGATGGCCTCTTGCATGGCCGGAAGCGCTTCGGCAGGACATCCAGCGTCCGCCTGCAGAATAGCAAGATTCAGCAATGCGTATTGGTAAAAGGATCTGTCCTGGGTCTGCATGGCGAAGTCGAAGTAGCGGTGGATGTTGTCGTACGCAGAGTGGTAGTCCCCGGCTCGCCAGCAGTCGAGAAAATTCAGATAATGAACCATCTTAGGGATGGTAGTGCCAGCTCGCGAAATCTGGTGTAGAACCGTCTTCATCCCGTCTGGCAGCCTTCCACCAAGCCGCTGAAGCTCAGAAGCTTGGAACTCCATCAACTTCTCCACATCGTACATGCTGTACGCCCCACGTTGGTGTTGCTCCTCTTCCGCTAGTCTGCCATACATGATCTGAGTAAGAGCATGAGAGGAGTCGAGGCTCAGATCAGACAAGTTGGAATCCAGCGTGTTTTCGTCTTCTGCGTAATTCTTCTTCTCATACGCCTGGCGAGTGGGCAGCCTGTACGAAACGAAATCCTGCCATAACATGATGCTATCCTGGAACTGCAACCTTATGTACTCTAGGTAACAGCGACGGATGAAAGAACCCAGAGGTGACGTCCCCAGGATCCGGCCATTATTTTGAAAGAATTCCTCCCCAGTCTCGCGCTCAAGTAAGATCTGCTCCCTTGACTTGCTCAGATGGATGGGCAGATTGGCGATGAAGGCCTCAAGCGCATGTGAGCAGTCAATGGCCCATAGTCTCTTGAGCAGCAAGTCATACAGAGTTCTTCCTGGTCGTGCGGATGGATGCGATGAAAGTGCCGCTTCGAATGCTGATATTGGCAAAGCATGCTCAACTTCTAGACCTGAGCTGATTGATGACAGTGGCTTGTGTGATGGTACGATGTGGGAAAGGATGAATGATAGCACAGCGGCCGCTTCTTTGGTTGGGACTAGATCGCCTGCATAGAGGAACGCCACCACCAGCAAAGTGATTTTGCCGGGGGTCAAATACCGGCTCATCTTGGTGACGGCATTGGTGACTTCATCTGGTACGACCGATTGAAGGGACAGCAGCCCAGTCACGATGTTTTCTGTCTGTCTTGTCAAATTCACACGACAATTTACTTTCAAAGGAGACGCGTTGTCGTGGTAGCCCTGCAAGGCGCGTCCGCAGCCTCATCGCTTGTGATTGGTCCTGGATGACGTCGTTTTGGGTTTCTGCGCGAGTACTTTTCCATAGTTTTTGTTCTCGAACAATTCGAGTATGTGACTTTTCCCGCAAACAACTTCGCAAGGTCCTCCTGCAATGGCTCTTGTCAAGTCCAACGTGGGCGATGCCCTGCCACTTGTGGCCTCGGGCAAAGTGCGCGAGCTTTATGCTGTCGACTCCAAATCCCTACTCTTTGTGGCTACGGATAGGATATCTGCGTTTGATGTGATCATGAAGAACGTAAGGGTCCATCTTCCTACGCTCATTCCCACAGCTCACCAACCAGTACTACATATAGGGTATCCCGCAGAAAGGCATACTCCTGACCCTTATGACTGCACATTGGTTTCAATACCTCCAGAAAGAAATCCCGACCCTCAAGACTCATTTTATTTCCCTCAAGCTGCCATCTTCCCTACCAGATGATGTTGCTACGCAGCTGAAGGGCCGAAGTATGCTTGTGCGCAAGCTCAGGGTATTCCCTCTCGAGGCCATTGTACGAGGCTACATTACGGGCTCCGCATGGTCGTCGTACAAGAAGACCGGTGAGGTGAATGGCAAGAAGATGCCGGAAGGACTGCAAGAGTCGCAAGAATTTCCCGAGCCCATCTACACGCCAAGCACCAAAGCCGAGCTTGGTGAGCATGACGAAAACATAACCACAGAACGAGCTGCGAAGATTGTGGGTGAAAAGTACGCAAAGCGGATTGAGGAATTGTCGCTGCAAGTCTACAAGGCTGCAAGAGACTATGCAAGAGAGAGAGGCATTATCATTGCCGACACCAAGTTCGAATTTGGCTTGGACGAGGAAGCGGACGAGGTGGTGTTGATCGATGAGGTTTTGACACCAGACAGTTCGAGGTTCTGGCCAAAGTCCGAATACCAGGTTGGCCGGAGTCAATCCAGTTTTGACAAGCAGGGCTTGCGGGACTGGTTGACACAGAATGGCCTGAAAGGCAAGGAAGATGTGGAAATGCCGGACGACGTTGTCGAGGCTACCCGGGCCAAGTATCTGGAAGCTTTCAAGATCTTGACAGGCGCGTCTCTGGAGGAGACATTACGAACCATGGATTAGAGATTAAGCCCAGTGTTCGCACAAATGCGATAACGAAATATCTCCAGCACGTTGGTGGGGAAATGTACTGTACAGTTTCTGGTCCTACGACTGCGGTATTCAATACCATGTCACCGAAATGCCTTGGTGTCTCCTGTGCCGACTTTGCCAAAATGTGGCACTCGTTCCCGGAAGCTCTTCTTCTGTTCTGGCATTTTCCTCCTCTCCTCAGCCTTCTGTTCTAGCTTCTCTAGCGTGACTTCGCTGAGTCTTGCACTGCCCTGGTCGCCCTCTTCCCAGCCCGTCCGTCCGTCAACCTGACCCCTCTCGTTCAGGTTCGTAGCCCACATCGCAGCAATTCCAAGCTCAAACGGACCTGGTTGTCTATCAATCAATCCTATGCCGAAGCTCTTCACTTTCTGCCGCAGCATCTCTGATTGTGGCTCTGTGACAATCCCGTGATTCGTTCGTACAAGCTCGTGCAGTTTGATCCAAACAGTCTCCCACTGCGCTGGACTGCCCGGCCCCTCCGCACCCTTGTGGTATTTCGTGTACAACCGATGCTGATGAATATCGGACTCAACAATCGAATCCGTTTGTATGTTGACGAAATATTTCCGTCCGTCGCTCTTCACCCGTAATGCCAGATACATGTAGGAGTCGACGTTCCAGAGGAGCTCGCCAAAAAGTGTTCGTCCTCGATCCTGATTTCGCCATGCTGCATAGCCCGTCCGCTGGATGTCTGGTCGATTGGCCGGCAGTTTCGTGGATATATTTCCGCTGAATACAATGTGTGAGGGTGTAGGAGGGTTGGTGGATTCATCGCGAGGCTTTTGCGTGAGATTCGCTGTCGAAAAGCCACCAACTGACTGATCCGTCATTGTCTTCAACGTTGTTATGGTTGTGGCATCCGCGAAATCGAATATCGGGTAGGGTGCAATAGGTAGATGCAGGCCTTCTAAGTTCAAAGCTGTCACACAACACAAGTCAGCAGTTGCTGCAAGCCACGGTCAAGCCCATGGCGCCTCTTTCCTTCTAGGTCGTTCGAGAAGATCGAGGCTCTAGCCGAGATTTAGACCACAGTCGTAAGGTCACGTACCGAACTTGGTTTGTCTTCCCAATTCCTGCCCTGTCTTCTTCCAGAAGCCAGGCGCACAGCGCCTGACTGTGGGCAAGAACATGACTGCAATGGTCAATGAAGGTAATCGACACCCTTACCCATGAGAGGACAGATCCATGACTGTGTTGCTCATTGTCTGTCCGATGGATTTGCACAACTCTTAACCAAGCTGATCAAAGATCGATATGCTCTTTCATTCATCTTTCCAGAAGCCAGCTCCCCTAAAGTGATGACGTAGTTGCCGCCGCTTTACATCTCCGCCAGGGTAGTTTCCGAATATCGTTAGCGTAGAATGGTCCATGTTCCCTTGTTTTCAGAACTCACTCCCTCCATCATTCTGAGACACCCTGCAATGTGATGCCAACCTCCTATAGTCTTCAGTCCATGGGATAGTGTCACCACAAGCGCCTACGCCTTTATCAAGTGTCCCAACGACACATCCATGAAAGGTAAGATGCTGGCCTGGAGATGCGACAAGCCTTCTTCAGAATGATACCGCTGACCCAAACTTCGACGATATGGGTGTTGCCCGCTTCAGATGAGCGGCTTCTCCAGCGCCAGAGCAGGTCGCCTTCAGCAGCAATAATGGTGGAAGTTCGTCTCCTCACAGTAGCCCTCTGTCAAAAAATGCGCGGACGTGACACTTAGACACATGAAGAGTCTACAGCAGATTCACGTCATGACCAAGTGACATCTTTTCCATATCCGCAGCCTGAGACCGATATAAGGTATGTTGGCTCCATCAACAACGATCAGTGTGCTTCTTGACTAAGAGAGCATGTCCATTGCCGGGGACTGCTCAACGAGACTCGCTAATGCAACGCCCATCGTACCCAAAAGTGGTTGAAGTTTGAGACAGGAAGGGGAAGTCACCATAAAGCAATAACAGGAAACTTCTCTGAGTATCGACAGCCGCTGGGGGAGATGATACCAGATGTGAAGACCCCCGAGAACAGGCACGAAGATGGGACTCCCAAGATTCGGTTGTTCACCTGCGCAGGCACCCTTGGATCGAGGACTACCGTGGGGGTGAGACAAGCCTTCACAATGGATAACGATGTTAAGTAAGGGCGTTCCAGTCATTGAGCTTGTGCTGAGCTCAGTGACGATGAGCTGCCCGTTCAGTCCAGAGATGAAAAGGTGCTGAAACTGGCTGTGAAAGACAAATGAAAAAATGGAAAGTGTGTCAGGACATGGGAGAGGTGTTGGTGAAGCCGGTGTAAATGCCAAGACCACTTCCAATGAATCCCCCTCTATACAAGATTCCTTTCATTCTGAAATGTTACATCTCTCACCTGCCCCACCGCCTGCTTTTACACCCTTGCTTGTTTGCTGGCTATTGTCATCTTGCTTCAAGAGCTCTCTACTCGGGCTAAACAGAATCGACCTCGTTTGCAACAGGCACAGCTTCTCCATTCTTTAAACCCAACACCGGACTCACAACCAGCCAGAGCAGCCCTGGACACCCTCACCAAACCTCAACCACACCTCAGCACGAAGGAACTGTGATAAAATGACCTCCCGGCTCGTTTCTTCAACCGGCTCCTCCCCTCGACGTGTTATCCTACCAGCATTGCCTCTCCCCGTCACTCGATCAGCGACCGCTACACCCCGAGTCCTCTCGCCGAAGCCTGAGATGAATACCGTTACGGAAGAGCTTCATGAGCTCAAGCTCCAAGAAGGCGACGAGAGCAACACTGCTGTCCAGATGGCTCCAGGTTAGTTTTACTCTATTCCCACGTCCTCCTTACGCCTATCGAAGGTCGATGTTACGCCGTTTCGCGACCTGTTTTCATGACACTGACTGTTTACTCTTGGTTCAGATGCTACCAATGCCCATCCTACGTCTACGGGAGCCCCAATGCCTGTCGTTGTTCTTGCTTCGGGCTCTCCAGTCCAGAGTGCAACTGGCCTCAATGCTGAGGACGACGTCTTCGGGTCTATGTCTACTGTTGCCACCACCAGCAACATTACTCCCTCTGTCACCAACGCCAACGACGCTGCTCCCACTGTAACCACCACCAACGACGCTGCTCCGAACCCAGTCGCCCGCAGAATCTTGAACAACCTCCGTGCCCCCGCAGCTTACCATGGTTTTGCCCCTCGGCCAGACAGAGTCAACCAAATCCCCACAGCAGCGAATGCGCAGGGCATTTTTCCTCCAGACGCGCTAATTTTTGTAGCCAAGTAAGTTTCCAAGCGCCAGACAATACAAGATGTCTAACTGAATGCTGTTTTAGCCTTTCTGTCCAGAGGACGGAAGAGGAACTAGAAATGACAGTCCACCTCGCATTCGACGCATACGGATCGAATCACGTCAAGATCCGCCGAGACAAGAACAAACATCCATATGCCTTTGTGCAATACGAGGTACGCATATGGAGGAACATAGCGGTGGCGGGACCCGCTAACCATTTCTACAGACCCCCGAGAACGCCAATGCCGCGGTTTCGGGTGCATATGGGATGGTACTGGATGGTCGCAGAATCCGCATCGAACGCGCGAAAGCAGACCGTGAGTCAACTCTCTGTGTTAGCGGGGCGGTGTGACGACGAGTTAACATTTATCCCAGGAGCTGTCATCCTCAGTAAATTTGATGGGTCAAATGTCACTGAAGCTGAAGCCCGCAGCATACTGGCAAGATTCGGTCCCCTGGAAGTTGTTGCCACTACTACGACCCCCAACCGCCATGGTACAGGCACATCCACCGCTATCTACGTGCGCTTTGCATACTACCTGGATTGCCGTGATGCTCTGAGAGTGAGTGTGCTTCGCCTGCATGGTTGTCTATTACTCGGACTAACTGAAGCGTAGCTCTTCGACAACCATAGAAATACCTACCGACTCTTCATTGCACCTAGCTTGGAACCTCGCTTCCGTGTGGGTTCAGATGGCAGATCTGTCATTCGTGGCTTCCAGCAGCCACGATCTGCTATCGACCAGAAGTCAATCTATGTTGGAAACCTTCCTGAGGGAACCAACAAGGCTGAGTTGGAGCAGTACTTCAGCGCGTTTGGCCACGTTTTGAACGTGAACGTCATGCGCAAGATCTACGGTTAGTCCAAGTTAATCCAGTGGCTTTGTCGCCCGACATCGCTAACGTTTGCTACAGACGGCACCGTTGTGAACAACTTTGGCTTTGTCGAGTTCGCCCACCAACATGAAGCCATCCACGCTGCCGCTGGCGAACGACATTTCCATGGTGTTAGACTTCGCGTTGAGGCCAAGGAGTATTCAGCCCGCCATCAAGCTCGTGTGTTGCCGCCTGGCGTCCGCGCCGCCAACGTCCCCGCCATCGACGCCGGTCGTGCGGCGAACGTCAACGATAGTCACAACGCTCGCTACAGCAATGACGTTCGTCATCGCTACCACCATAGTCACCCTGCTGTTGGCGCGTACGAACTCCAGAATCACATCACCCCACCCGCCACGATCCGCCACAACAATAACATCTACGCAACACCAATGCAGCAAGCCATCAGACCTGGCTTCGGAATCGTGACTCCTCCATCTCAGCACGGCGTCCAGATGCCATTGAATCAGATGCTCCCAACTGGAATGTTCTCTCCCACACCATCCCACCTCGCCGACGCCCAATACGCCTATCAAGGACTTCCCTTTGGCACTGCTCCTATTGGGCCAGCCGTCTACCTCCACCAGCCTGTCCCTACTATCCAGGAAACTGGTGAGGAAACCCAATACTAGGGCTGTGAGGGCGTTTGAGGCGTACAAACGGCATTGCTTGCACATCGACATCGGTTAAGCATACACATGGACACCACACATTACTGGCTTGCACCATCGTCACACATCGACATACTTCGCGGATAAAATCGCACAAATTCACAGCGGCACTTCGCAGACTTTCACCATGGTCAGGCATTGACCTTCTACACGGACAAGATCGCCGACCTTCACACCCTGGCTTGTGCCATTGTCAGATATTGAAATTCTACGCGGACAAAATCGCAGATTCACACGACACATTGCAGGCTTGCACCATCGTCAGACACTGACATACTACGCGGATAAGAGCGCAAACATTGCTGGAGAATTGAAATGAGCGGGGGCAAAGTTTTCATTGCATATCAACAGGGCTGGGATTCAAGGGTCACGAAAAGGGGAAATGGACATAGCCGAGCAATCAAAGTCTCATGATATGAGCATGGGCAACAGGTACAACAGAACAACAGAGTTCATACGGCGCTTCCTATGCAACGCAATGAGCTTGAGCCAACTTGTGTCGATCCCCGTCATCAGTAAGAATCCCGTTGACCCTCACTGTCGTTATCAATCACCATGACATCGTTCCATGGAGTAGCTTATTAACAAGGGATCCCCTAGCTGTCGTGCTGCGTAGTATGATTCGTGACAGCGCGCTTTCCTAAAAGTACGATGTCTCTAACAACCTCCGTAATACAACACGTAACAAGGTAGGTTCCTGAGCGATAATGGCGGCGCGATTTCCCTTAACTACGATATTACAACGGCCTTTCTAACACAGCGCATAATAATGGAGGATCCTAAGCGATAATGATAACGCGCTTTCTCTAAATCGCGAGATCATAACAGCCTTTATAAGATAGCACGTAACAAGGTAAGTTATCTCCTGTTAGTGGCAGCGCGATTTCTCAAAAGTACGGTATCATAACAGCCTCTACAATAAGGGGTCCACGAGGGTTAACTTACCAGTGATAATGACAACGCGCTTTGTCCTAACTACCTAGGTACGATATTACAACAGCCTCTACAAGGAAGTGTGGAAGAGGGCCGACTTGCCATCGACAACAACGACGCGCTTTATCTGAACCGCTACATTACAACAGCCTCCCCGACAGAGTGTCTAAGAGAGCAGACTTGCCAGCGGTAATGACGACGCGTGTTGTTGAAACTGCGATATCATAACAAGGTTCACAACATGAAACATTTCTTCGTATTGCTGTTCAGGTCCATCTTGCTCAAATCACAAGCGGTACTCATACTAAGGTGGCTACCCGGGTGCCAAAACAGTAGTCAATTCGGCGGTGTTTGAGGTGCTCCACCACCAGGCTGATTCCCTTGCAGACTCTCCAGCAACTCCTCAGACATGGCATCAAGCTCTTCTTCCTTGAGGCCCGTAGCAAGAGCTACCAACTTTCTGTGCTTGCCCACCCTTCCACTTGCACCAGCATCTCCCATCAGTTTGGCCACTTCCTTGACCCAAAGGCGGCGCATTTGTTGTTGGTTGTTCAATTCGACTGCCCATGGTGCGGCGGCGTGGATTTCATCAGGCGAAAGCGGTTGTATGTTGGGGAACCGGAATGCTTCGGGACTAGTAAGCTGATCTTGCAGGAAGATCTCAGTCTGGAGAGTGATATGCTCTTTGTTCTCAAGCAGGGATTCCATCTCACTCAGGCACATTTCATACTCTTGACGCAGAGCAGGGATCTTGGAAGCATCCTCAGCCCGGGCCATGAATGAGAAGGTCTCTTGTCGGATCTTGTGACGCTGGTTCTCGAGCTCGGTTAACGCTTGCTTGGCCTCTGCGATTTCTGTGTCCTTCTCTGCCATTTGTTTGTTGTACAAGTCGGCCAACTTGACACTGCCTTCGTCCATCAGCGGCCCGATCTTATCTAGGACCAGGGATGCTGCCCGAGACACTGACTCCTTCTGACGTTTGCGTCGGGACTGCTTGGCCGAGACAGGCTCTCCAGTTCGGGGTGGGGAAGAGCCAGGTTGCTTGAGACTTTTCTTCTCTCGAAGTGCTCTCAGGTAATCGTTGGCGGTTTCACCCTTTAGGTTCGAAATGTCGCCGGCTTCGGGGCAGTGATTGAGCAGGAAAGTCGCTACCTTGACACATCCATATCGTATTGCGCAAAGAGCGGCTGTATCGTGATTGTGATCGATCGAGGTCAACAGCGCTTGAACGTAATTCGAACCCATTTCCTGCATTTTGTTGATCAAAACTTCACAGTAATACCGAGCACAACTCCATTTGCTTCGCGTGCGTGTCGACTCGGCGATGTGGTGGAAGACGGTTGCTCCATACGTATCTCGCTCAACTACAGTGTGAGCAAGCATGGCCACGATCTTGGGGAATGTTTTCTTATCGTAGTTGTTTGTGAACAGTACAGCTCGAATCAATGGTGTCTCTGCTGAGCTGCTGTTTGGGGCCGCAGGATTCGCGCCCCGCGAGAGAAGGTCTCTTGCCACCACAACATCTCCCATGGCACAAGCCCAGTGCAAGGCATTATTACCCAAGTTGTCGATGGGTCTATCGACGTGGAAGTTCAATGGTGGTTCTGGAGGTAGAATATTGGAGCCAATGGGATCGTCACCGGCTGTCACAAAGTAGTCGAGCAATTCATCACCGTACATTGTATGCTCCAATTCCGAGACCGTCTGAGGTAATTCCTCGAAGTCCCGCTTTCGCTTCCTCGACGCTACGGAATTCTGTGAGAGCGGTAGAAAGTCGTCTTCAGCTATGAAGGATGCCGTTTCCGGAGACGGCTCACGGCTGTCTGTACCGTTGTAGGGAATGCTGGCGGTCTCGTAGCCATCGACGGCAGGGTAATGATGTTGAACTATACCAACTTAGTATTCGTCTCTAGGAGAACATAATCGTACTTACTGGGCATGCTATTTTGCAACTGCGCCGGCGGCTGCTGCTGCTGTTGGACCTTTCGTGGGGGAGCAGGCTGCTTTGGCGGCTTCGGACGGTTTGACGCAGCAGTGGTGTGTTTTGGAGCAGGAGGAGGACTGCGGTCGCCAGGCACAAAGTCGAAGATCCTGGATATGCTGTCGAGGATGTCATGCTTCTCTGCAAGCATGCGACCCTCATTCAGAGGCACCCATGTTCCCTGATATTTTCCATATCCGCCTTGGATCTTCTCATGCACGCCTTTCTGCACTTCTCGCTCGAGGATTCGTGTTCTGGCCGGTTTGTCAAAGCCGGCGATTTTGAGGATGTGTGTGGCATTGACCCAGTCGTCGGATCGGCGCCGCATGACATGGTCGTTGCCGATCTTGAGTTCATACACTGGAACCTACAATCGCATGTTAGTCTGTATCCGCATGGGCGGAGTAAGGCCGCAAACATTGCTGTAGGTCGCCGAGTAGATGTCTCGGTCTGCCATTTTGGCTTGATGTGATGATGCAGACAGAGGTCACCGTGGTCTGGGCCGAGGGTCAGCGACTAGATAGATCTGGGCCTGCTTCAAGCCGTTCGTCACACAGTGGATTCCCTCCACATGGACTTGCTGGTGCTGTAGCCTTTTCCCCCTAGGCAGTCGAAACAAACGCGCCGCGAGGGATGGAAATTTACGCGTTTGACGCGCTGGAAGTGGGGTTGAAGCTCTCAGCCAATCAGGAGAATGTCCGTTGCTTTACTAATCCACTGCCTCGTACAACAGAGTGAGAGGAGTTCGCGGGGCAAGATCTTCTCCGATACATCTCCGAACTGCCTTTGAAATCAACTCAGGTTTGGGGCCGATGCAGTCGGCGGTTGCTCGCGTCATCGAGCCTCAGGGAAATTCTACATATTGGGATGTGTTTCGACCAGAAGGGCAACCTATCCTCTCGAGCCATTCCTCGACGTCATCGGTGTTTTCGCGAGTCTTCGACTGCTGACAATTCGAAGACAGCAGCGCGCAAATAAATATATGAAGTGATCAGCCAACAGGTAATCCCTCTTCAAGATCACACCAACCTCCACAGACGAGTCTAGGAACCATCAGAGCTAACAACCACCGCACATGCAAGCCGCCACTCCGCTCAGAACTGTCAAGGCATCTTCCTCGCTTCTGAGGAACCTGTCACACACTACACCCACTCGCTCTTTCGCCTCTCCGGCCGCTCGCCTCTTCAGTACCAGTGTTCCCCGCGCCGGCAATATGACAACCGCCACCTTCAAGTATATCGACCCCGCCTCCTATGTCAAAAGTGATGTCCCTTTCGTAAAACCCTGGGGCAAAGTTGACGGACCCGGCTACTCTTTCAAGCTGATAGACCGGGAGCGTTCAGTGGAGGACATTCGAGGACGGGAACGGGAATATAATATTGACAACGCCGGTTTCGCAGTCTACAGGTCCCCGGCGCAAGAGAAGGCATTTACCGACGATGCGAAAGTTCGGGAGAGTTACTATGCCGAGGTTGAGGCTCTGTTGCGGCAAAAGCTGCCCGGTGTGAAGAAGGTTGTCTTCTTCGACCACACCATCCGACGAAGAGAGAAAGCTTCGCCGCGTCAACCCGTCCAGCAGGTCCATGTCGACCAGACACCCAGGGCAGCGGAAATCCGTGTGCGCCGACACTTGCCAGCGGAGGAGGCGGAGGAACTTCTGAAAGGCCGCTACCAAATTGTCAATATCTGGCGACCTATCGCCAACCCTGCCTCTGATTTCCCTTTGGCAGTCGTCGACTATCGGACCACTGCACCCGAAGACTTGGTGAAGGTCGATCTTCTCTACCCCAAGAGGGAAGCCACCAATGATGACGATGATCGAGGCAAGGAAGTCCTTCCTGACCCAAGCTCGGCCACCTCGACAGAGGGCTACGAAGTCAAGGGCGAGACCTTTGCTGTCCAACCCAGTGAGAATCACAAGTTTTTCTACATGAAGGACATGACGCCCGAGGAAGTCATGCTCATCAAGTGCTTCGACTCCTTTAGCGAGGTCAACGGCGGGAAGAAGGGAATTGCAGCCTACACGCCGCATACAGCGTTCGTGGACCCGCAAACTCCAGCCGACGCGCCTGGCCGGCAAAGCATCGAAGTCAGAGCGCTTATCTTCTACGAATAGACATCTGGAAGGAGGTGCACGAAACACGTATATATCAGGACATGCCGAGTACATCTGCATCACGTTTGACGACTTGCATAGCGGTGGGTGGTATATTATAGCGTCGTACAGCCAATAGTGAACATTGTTTTCTGTCAATCTCACGTTTCGACCGTGGCGATAAGTAGAATTGAGCGTAGACCCATGCAATCGAACGTCCGAATAGGACCGAATGTATCTGAGAACTGGAAGGGTCTGTCGAAATTGAGTTTGGCATACAGTATTGACTACCTACATACTTCCGCGGCAACACAAAACCAATGCCAGAACGCATAAATTAGAGCAGCCGACAAATCCTCCCTTGCGATGAGCGCCACGGCTTTCCCTCTGATCACGCCCATCCCTATCCTGTATCCTCCTCCTTGCATGCTCACTGACGTGGATATAGAATCGAAGATGTGGGCGTGAGTGTGGGTGCGGGTGTGCTATTCCGGCCCATCAACGCTCAGCACGACCTTCCCCCTCGTCCTGCCCCCTCTCAACCGATCAAAGGCCTCCTCAAACTCCTCCAGCCCATACACACTGTCCACGACGGGCCTGACCTTCCCGAGCTCCAACAGGCGTGTGATCTCCCCCAGCTGCTCGCCACTCGGATGCATGACGAAGAACCGGCCGCTCACACTGCCATGCACGCCCTCGGGCCGGTCGAGGTCCCACTTCCACTGCATATCCGCGGGGGGCACGATCGAGAGGACCTGGCCGTGCGGGTTGACGGCGTGCCAGGCCTGCTCGAGGGACGAGCCGCCAATGCAGTCGAAGAGGAGGTCGACCTTGCGGCTGTGAGGAGCCTCGGCTTCACCTTCGGTGGCCCAGCTGCGGATGTTGGTCTCGCGGTAGTCCAGGACTTCGTCGGCGCCGAGGGAGCGGACAAAGTCGACGTTCTGGGTCCCGGTTGTGCCGATCACGTATAGGCCGATGAGTTTGGCGAGTTGGACGGCCCAGATGCCGACGCCGCCGGAAGCGTTGGTGATGAGGATGCGCTTCTGCGTGGTCCCGTTGGCTGCTGCCGGGGTCGCGTTTGACGACGACGACGATGGAGGAGGTGGGAGGTTGAAGTGCTCGAAGAGGGCCTGCCATGCGGTCAGGGCGGAGACCGGGATGGTGGCCGCTTCGGCGACGGATAGGTTCTTGGGACGGAGGGCGAGTTCGGCGTCGTCTGAGAGGGTGTATTCTCTAGCGGCGCCGGGGTTGGGATACTGCACGCGGCCGTAGACTTCGTCGCCCGGTTGGAATTTGGCGGTCAGAGACGGAGAGGTCACTACTTTGGCGACGAATTCGACGCCAGGGGTCGAAGTGGTGAGCTCTTCGGGACGGGGCCAGAGAAGCTCGCCGTTTGTGAGAGCCACGGCGTGTGTCTTGACGAGGTATTGAGTCGGCGATGGTGTTGGGAGGGGTGTCATGCCGATGCTCAGAGATTGTGTCTTTTGATTGTGCAAGAGGGCACGCATCGTGCTTGGAAGTGTGGTGGTTGACATTGTTCTGGTAAGCGGGTGCTGGCAAGAATTGAAGATCTGCTGGAGTCGGATCGCACAAGGCTTGGACATGAGGATGTACCTGGAGATATTTGGTCGGGAGGAATCTTCCCACGGAAGAACACATTCCTACCTTTATACATCTGTCGATGGCGTACCAAAAAGGAAGACCTTCCACTTACATCTGGTAGTGGTGCGCGACGACCACAGAATCGACACAAGGTCGCCGTCGGCAATCATTCTTTTCGATACCATGACTTCTTGTTTGCTCTTCTTGGGCTGTGGGTCGACTTGCGCTCGCGTTCTTGGTCCCAGGTCTGCCCCGAAATGAGAGCTTCTCACTTGATAGTCACACGGGGTCGACGGTGTCCACGGAGGCATGTGGTCGCGCTCCGGACCTTGGAAAGAGCGAACGTTGCGAAAACACGGCGCGGAGCAAGCAAACCTTGAACCTCGAGATCAGGGGACCAATGGTATCACCAGATTTAATTCCTTTTCAAGACAAGCCAGCAGCGAGGGTGAGGGCAAAAGGAGGATGATTATTAACGCAAGCCAGTCATCCAACCGTCTTGGCTCGGCGACTGACGTGACGCTTGGCTTCGGCTGAAATCGAGCACTTCCGCGGGACCTACTGACTCACCGAGTTGCCGTCTCCCCCTGCGATCGAACACTTGATTCGCGAGCTTGGACATAAGTAATGGTGCAATGCAGCTGTGGAAGCACCCGAGGTAGCATCGACCCTAATGCGTTGCACACCAGACCATGTCTAGGAGTGAAAATCCGGCAGGCAGCAGCGGGTCCCAGTATGATCAAGCAGACGGAACGTGGAACAATAAAGGAACCAGTACTACACCTAGGAGATAATTTGCACTCATCTCTTTATATGACTTCGCCCTCGACGATGCCGCTCGTTCTGCAGGAAGCCGTGGAGGCTGACGCGTCTCGCATCGTCGAGATCGAACGTCTCGCTTATGCCTCCAATGCTCTGAGCCCTATCTTGTTTCCTGGTCCATTTCCACCAGAGGCCGCAGCGCAGCGTGCGGAAGGATTGGTCAAGCAACGCCGCGAAGATCCAACCATCCGCTGGGTCAAAGTTGTGGACAGCGAGACCGGTGAAGTGGCCGCATTTGCAAAATGGGACATCATCGAGAAGCCCAAAGAGTGGGTCCCAGGTCGAACGTTTGGACCTGGGTGCAATATCGCAGCGTGCGAAGAGTTCTTCGGTGGCATTCGTAGGAAGCGACACAAGTTGATGGGGGGGAAAGCATATTGCTGTGCGTCGGACGTCCGGCGTGAAATTGAGAGCCCAACTGACAAAGCGCGACTGGTAGTACTTGACCTCCTCCAGGCGGACCCCAAGTACCAAGGGCGCGGAGCCGGCGGCATGCTGATCAAGTGGGGTCTGGATATTGCAGATGCACTTCAACTACCTGCCTACCTCGAGTCTTCTCCCGTCGCGCACCGATTGTATCAAAAATTCGGCTTCAAGGACATCGATGAGTTGATCCTGAGCCCACAGTGGAACTATGGGTCGGAGAATCCAAGCATTTACTTCATGCTGAGGGAAGCCCAGAAAGCATAATTGCTGTGCGTTGGACGTCCTGGCATGAATTTGAGAGCCGAACTGACAAACCGCGAAGCCCAGTGACGACAGATCATGAGAACTCTTCTCTCTCCTTTCTACCATGCAGGGAATTACTGGCTTCAGACCGCTCTACGGTACTTGCCTCTTTCTTCCAAATCCTGTATGTTGAACTGAACATTCCCAACCGCAGTGATACCTGGCTACGGCTGCATCATCTTTCGACGGCCCAATCGCAGGCGGCAGATATAAGAGGAGCATGGGAAGGAGAAAAAGTTAGCTGTCGGTAGATCAAAGAATAAAGTTGACTGCCAAGCAGGCAGCCATTAAGGCGCATATAAAACCAGGCGAAAGTAGCAGGAAAAGTTCAACTTCCCTTTCTACAGCGTCGTCGATAGGGTGACAATCAGATTAGCCGACAGATACGTAAAAGTCCAGCGGGCTTTCAGACAAACAAATGTCAATGATGAGCTTAGGACTCTAGACGTCGTCGAGCGCCGGTATATCCGGTCCGCCCGTCGACTGTTCAAACGAGTACCGTATTGAGACAACTTGAGCTTACATGTATTCAGGTACCAGGTATGTACAAATATAGGATGGTAGAGTTCCTATCCACGCCAAACAGCCCTAGAAGCGCGACGAGATAGATGGCTGACTCATGCGCGACGACAGGGAAGTGCAAGGCAAAGGAGCGTAGGATACTCGCACGAAAGATGAAATGAGGAGCATATATTCGACATTAGGGCGACTGCTCTTCAAAGTATTTTTCCCTCGCACCTTCTGCTTCGGGTCCGCCGCCGCTATCCTAGGCCAGACCGGGGCAAAGGGTCGTCGGTCCTCCGTACCATGCGCTCGTCTTTCTTACGGTCTCCGATCTCCCTCCTTGATTGCTCTTCCAACCGCATGGTGCAGCATGGAGAATCGTGGGCTGACTGCAGCCGCCGCTGATAAATCCTTCTTATCTAATACAACTCAGCCACCAACCTGCCAGCGACCCGAAACCGACTCACTGGAGCTATCCCTCATCTGTCATCTGTCGGCCGGTGACACTGTCGCTGCTCGCTGACTTAGAAGTTATTGAAGACGGGATGTTCACCTACTTGCAAGCAAGTCCATGCCGCTGCCGGACGGCAAATCGCTCGTTTGCCCTGCGATGGCGGTGCATCCAGAGCAGCAAGTCCAAGAGAGGCAGTTCGGAGGACTGCTCATGGGGACATGTCCAGTAAGTGCAGGAAGTTTGGTCATCCATGCGACGAGGTACAGTGACATGACTGCGCTTGTCCCACTGCAGCCTCTATATCTGTCCACAGTTTGCCGCTTTGATTATCGCTTAAACGATTCTGTCTGCTCGAGCACAATGCACAAAAGCCTGGCCAGCGGCCACGGCACGGACCTTGCAACTTCGAGCTGCGGAAAGCGCAAAGAAGAGTGAAGGGACCGTTGCGGCCGCGACACATCATCCAAAAATGTCCATCCAGGATCAAGGCAGAGGCGGATACAACTGATGTGATCCTACGGAAGAGACAACTCGAGTCAAGCCAACCTCAATCGGCACGATGGCCTCGGCTTTGAGCCACATATTCTGCCGCCGCCGGATGAGACGCAACGTCTTGTCACGACACGGGAGCCCGTATGACTTGGTCTTAATTGGAGCCGGTCGGTCGCGAAAGAGTATGCTTACGGGAGCCAACCCGACGCGTGGAGCGATATTCTGCCATCAACATAGGCAAAGACGAGACGGTTGCAATGTTCCCCGTCCCCAGTGCTCTGAATCGCACGGGATACACACGACGCCCTCCTTCAGGGAAGACACCCTATCGCCATAAGGTCAATCGCCACTGGAGGAAAAAGCTTACACGGAAGATCTCAGATCCCAAACCCGAGAATGCTCTAGAAGTCGGGGGCGAGCAAGGGTCCAGTTCCCTCAGTCGAGCCCATACCCTATCTCGGGAGGCAACTCTGGAAGGGGAAAAGGGAAATATGGGGCAACCAGAGTTTGGCATGGCGATTGGATACGGTTCCCGTATAGGAACGCCCATTTGGTGCTCAAGAGTCGGATTATGACGGGTTCGCCACGGGGATATGACCGTCAAATATCGAGGGCCACACACATACATACACCGCACGTGATTCCCAACCAAGCCTGTGATACAGTAGATAGAATGGGATAGACGAAATCTTCCTAGGCACACTCAATCATCTTCGGCACACTCAATCATCTTCGGCACACTCAATCAGGTGCCGGAGCTCCTATCAACAGTGCAGCATTAGCACTATACACTCCAAGTAGTAACGGTGACGTCGCTGCTACATCAACCCTCATCACCAGGCCGGCTTCGGGACCTTTTTCTTCCACCCATTCAATCCAGGCAAGAAGGATGCTCGGCTCCCAAGTTAGGTGATCCACAAACACACACACACACACACACACACACACACACACACACACAGAGAGAGAGAGAGAGAGAGAGAGAGAGAGAGAGA
>KN846962.1:1277213-1535534 GCA_000835435.1 Phialophora macrospora | reverse complement strand
AGAGAGAGAGAGAGAGAGAGAGAGAGAGAGAGAGAGAGAGAGAGAGAGAGAGAGAGAGAGAGAGAGAGAGAGAGAGATCGGTACAGTACGCGGGTCGATGTCGAGATTTCGAAACCGTACTGTAAGCAGGAAGGAGTTCAGAGGCGTGACTTGCCCCGGATGAGGTATTAGGAACGACAATAGGAAGGGGATTCGGTACAGTAATGGTTCGGAACGAGAACAGGGAAGGAGATTCGGTACAGTAATAATTCGGAAACTAGAGACAGGCACGACCAAATACATAAGCAGAAAGATCAGGCACACAGTAAAGATTATACGATCCAATATCCCATTCTCACTCGTTGTCGCGCGCGACCTCGATGGGGACGTCGTCGTGCGTGACCTCGACGGGGACGTCGTCCTCCCTGTGGCTGCTGTCCAGATGCCACCACTGGTGCAGAAACGCGCGGGCTTTGGCGAACGCGTCGAGTTTCAGCTTGCGGTGCTCGTCGCTGATCCACGAGTCGGGGAACTGCGTCCACCCGTGGACGACCCCAGGAACCTCCTCGATCGACAGGTCGGCGCCCCTCCCTTGGTCGTGCACCTTCTGGATCCAGAGGAGACTCTGCGAGTTGAGCGAGTCGAACTGCGGGAGGACGAGCAGCGCCTTGGCCCGCGGGTGGAGCCCGAATCTCTCACCCTCGTGCGGGGCGGCGACGTCGGCCAGCCCCGGACTGGCGCGCAGGTGGGTCCTCTTCTCCGGCGGCAGGTAGGTGGGCATCAGTTCGCGCTCGAGGCGCCAGCGCTCGACGAACGAGGACGGCGGATCCAAGCCCTCGGGTCGGGGTCTCTCGTCGGGCAACAGCCGGGCGTCCAGGCTGGGGTAGAACAGCAGCACGGGGATGTCGGTCGCCCAGTCCCACGGCAAGGGGCTGAGCCAGTCCGTCTGCAGCGTCGGGTCGTCCTTGACGCTCAGCACGAGGTTTAACGCTAGGTTGCCGCCGGAGCTGAAGCCCGAGATGGCGATCTTGGCGTCGTCCAGCTCCACGGGTTTGCGCGCGTCCTTGAGCAACGCCCACATGATGCCCTCGCGCAGCGGTGTGTACGCCTTGTTGCTCGGGTCCGTGACCGCGAGCACCACGTCCTCGGCGTCGAGGTTCGCGGCCGGGTACTGCGCGTACGGGCCGAGGCGGTAGTCCACCGAGATGACCACGCAGTTCAGCTCCCGGCACATCCGACTGCAGAACGGGGCCTGTTCCTGGCAGGAGCCGAGGATGAAGCTGCCGCCGTGCAAGTCGATCAGGACCGGTAACTTGCCCTCGTGGTTCTCGTCGATGCCCGTCGGACGGTCCGGCTCCTTGGCGTGCGAGCTCCCCGAGCTCTTGTTGCGGTGGTGGAACGGGTGGTGGTGGTGATGCTTGCGCAGCGGCGGCACCCACACGTAGATGGGGATGAGGTGCTTGCCGCGCGACGGGATGTCGAACACTATGGGCTGTGGACCTTCGGCCGAGGTGAAGTTGAGGACAAAATCGGGGACGAGCCGCGGTATGCTGACCAGTGCCTTCCGCCAGGACACGCCGAACGGTTGGGTGAAGATGGCCCGCGCCGGGTGGTGGTCGTCGGTGTATTTGTGCTTCATCGGTGCTGCGGCTAGAAGATCCGATGCGCTACAGCAGAGACGGAGCGACGGGACCGAGGCAGTGGCAGGGTGTGCTGCTCCGAAAACGAGGAGACAGGATGCTGCTCTCTAAGCTCGATCCTCCTCGTCCAGCGAACGAGATGATGGGACCCGAAAATACAGGGTAATAGGATACCGTATTGCCGAGGCCGCGCTGGAGTCACCGCGGGATGGCAAACTTTCTCATTAAAGGAAATTCAGAGTAGTATGTAACCCAAGAACACTAAATGATATATAGGTAATCACTCCCAATCATTGTGCCAGAGATCTCGTCTACAAGAGGCTGAACGGGACGAGGGGCTCAGATCTACATTTGACTTTCCGAAGTCTCTATCCTACCTCGTGTTTGCTAGTGCGGGGCCAGAGGTTGGGATCAGCACGCTAAGCACAAAAGAGTTAGTGATTTGTTCTTCCGTTCGGCGCTTCTTTTGCTTAACTTGAGTTACATCTACCGAGTTATGTTGAGTGATGCATTAGGTATCAGCTTGGAAAGCTACAATGGTGGCAGACGAGTGGGCACAAGAAGAGAGTTCCCCTTTGCAGGAAGCACCGGATATCCTAAACCGTACGCTGATACACGAACTGACAATTGAAGGCGGTGGTATGATAGGGCCTTTGTAGAATGATCCCTTGTTCTCCCTCCCGTCGACTTAGTGCAAATACTCTAGCCAGCGGACTCACAATACGAAGAGGACGGAGGGGAAACTGAGAGAATGGGATTCGTCAGGGTGGATAAGATGCCTTGCGCGCATCGACAACTTCGAGATCCCTGAGCGAGACGGACAAGCCAAGCTCGTGAGCTAATTACTTACGTCTTGTTTCGGCTTACGCGCCTTTGAAAGTCAGGATCACACTCCGAGGTCTTCTTCATACACTCGCAGGAGAAGCGGGAAAGCCCACTTCGACTTCATCATATCTCCCAGGTCGTATCAATTTTGCACCTCCCCACACGCCTTCATAACATTTTGTCCGGATGGCGGTCGGCTTCAATGCAAAGCAGTAAACAATATTGGTTCGGCTTGCTTTTGCACCAAGACCTTTCCCTCATCTTTTGCGTCGACAACGTGAATGGTCTCGGCAAGAAAGTCAGCATAGGCAACCTGTTCAATTGCGTCAGTCACGGGCTGCTGCATAGAGGTTAGGTGTTTACACAAGAGGACTGTGCAGATATGTTAGCCTGGCTGATGGACAAAGAACGGGTGCTTACGCAAGTGTCTGAGAGCAACGGCCAATCGAGACGTACTCGGAGCTTGAAAGAATATCTGGCTGGCTTTCTTACTCTCAGGGCTGACTCCTCGACGTGTCGCTTGATGACTTTGTGGGCAGGGGAATGCCAAAGGTAGGTAGCGAGAAGCTCGTTCGCGAACCTAGTCCAGACGGGATGGGAGTTGATCGTCGCATGGTCCCCGACCCGTAAGACTCGCTCTTTTGCAACGGCCCAGACGACGTCGTGGAGGAAGGGCATTGCCGAGAGCTGATGCGTGAGACCTTCGATCGCGTGAGGAACGTTGGGTATGTCGATCGTGCGAAGTAGGGCGAGCTGCGGCCGACCGAAATTCTGTTGCTTTCTCAGGTATTTCTCATTTCCGTTTCTGAGCATACTCGTCAAGTTGATGTCGAAAGTGGCCACCGAGAGGATAGCCGCTTTCGCTTCGGCCAGGCGGGTTTTGGACACGAACAAGACGTTCAACCCCATGGCACGATCTCGTTCGAATCTCTTCTTCTTTTCCCTACGTCTTCCCATGACTTCATCTTGCCCTCGGATCATAATGACATGGCCCTTGAACAACTGGCGGTAGACTTCGACTCGGGTCTCGGGTGCCAGATCGAAGAAGGTTTTGCGGTAAGGGTCGGAGGCCCCAGTGATGGCGTCTGTCGGACCGGAGGACGCTTCTGGAGTTGGGGTATCACCGAGGGTGGTTTCGTGCTCGGACGGCCAGGGTGGCTGCTCGGGCCACAGATAGTGGCACATGGCCGCCATTGGAGAGTAGTTGAGGATGACGAACAAGACGATGAGTAGGTCAAGTTGTTGAGTTGTTCGAGACGGTTCAAACTGGTCAAAGAGTTGTGTTATAGGCCGGACGAGAGAAGCTCTACCAGGGGGTGCACTTCAGCAGCGCATTAGACTAAGTTGCCGTTAGTGGTCAACGGAGTGACGGCATGACAGTGAAGGACTGTAGGAGGCGAATGATCCCAAGGTGAAAGGAGCTGTAATCCGAGTGTGAAAATGAGGTCTTGGACACACTGTAAGCACACGGTCATTCCTCCCAATCCTCACACTTTCGTCACTGCTGTTAAGCCCTCGGACACTCGACTCATTTGCCATCGGCCTGGTAGTGGGACCTGGGGGATACTTTCGTCGCCCACAATACCCTGGAACCAGATGACTGTTGTGCGTATTTAGCATCCCATCCATGCTTGTTCGAACGGTCGTTCTGCCCCAGATTATTCACCGCAGGCTTCTGGTTCAAACATTCCACCTGCATCTGGGGACCGGTCTATCTACCATCTCAAGAGACTGACCGTCAACGGGCATCTTTTCGGCCTGGCTGGTATTGGTGTGTGTCGTCTCTCTGGAAAGGTAGTATGAGGAAGAGCAGCAGAATGAGGTCGTGGTGAGTGTATTGATGGTCTTTGGGACGGATCGGCTCATCAGAAAAAAAAGCGAAGGATATCGCCCCGGTGATCCAGGAAAGCTTAAGCTCACCCAAATCGTCGGCGATGGACTCCAGAGTCCTGCCAGCTCCAGGATGCCCCTCTAGTACGTTTCGTGACCGTATCGAAGTGAGGCGAAATGTTGACCCATTTGGTACCAGAACATATCTTCCTCGTCTTCGAAATGAGCCTTTCCCACAGGGGCAGGCTCGGCCGCCTCGATTTCATAGGGTGTGGCTCCCGGTAACAGGCCTTCGATGCGAACTCTCCATATATCCAGATCAACTCGAAAGCGCTACCTGGAACGTTAGCGACATTCTTGAACGGCAGGGTAAGCCGTACGGAATGAGCTGCACCGTCTGGGCCAGGCCAGAGACTTCCCTCCAGGAAGACCTTTCTCTGTGGAAATTTGCTCTTTAGCATATCCTTAACGTATTGATGATCAAAACGATATCCGCCGAGCAATGTCTTGATCGGATCAGTCTTGACATTTTCAATGAATCTCTGATTTATGCCTGGTCCATCGAAAGCGCTTTCAGCCACCATACCGAGTCTCCTCAGCTTCCGAATCGTGATCGTTTCCACTTGAAGCATCTTGTCAAAGACCTGAGACAACCAGTCCATGCTGAAACAGTGAGTCTCCAGTATCACCACGTGCCGCATTGCCTCGTATGCTTTGGCAGAAACCAAATACGGCGGGTCTCCCGGATGAGGTGTGAAATCGAATGTGGCTGCCGATAGAAGGTAAGGGGCGACTTCTGTCCTCCATTGTCTGCTCACAGCTAACGACAAGAGCGAGGGAGATGGCGCTCGATGTGTCACCTTCGCATCTGCCTCCAAGCTCATCCGTTGGAGAGGTTGGAACACGAGACCACCAAAAGCATACTCGTACACTCTGTTGCGGATCTCCGCAGGCCACTGAAACCACGGTCGCATTGATAAAGACTTTCGAGGAGTATCGACCTGTAACGATCCTATCGATCTTTCTTCACCGCCCACCACCATTTTTGCAGGCAGAGTAATCAGAGAAACATTAGCTGGAGAATGCCGCCGTCATAATGCTGGGACTGGATCAAGAGATAATACCACCACGACACAAAGGTGGAGGGCCATATCCAGGAAGGGACTACCGTCAAGAGATCCATTTGAGAGGATGATAAGCGGTGTATCAGTGCAACATTATTGCTCACCCGCCACATCCACATCCTGATCTCGTTAATATTACCACAGCAATGCCAATGACTCGTCGGACAAAGGATCACGACTCAGCGCTGGTCTACGGCGGGAAGGAACCGCCTTTGGAGGACATCATGGAATCCCCGGGCAGACGTCAGCTTCAGCCTCGCGTAAGCGCCAGGGGGGGGTTTTAAGCAAAGGTCTGGTACTGGATGTGGAACGCCAAACCTTTGGCTAAGTTAATAGGATAGGATAATAGTCGTAATACACTCTCAGAGCAGTGCAATGACAGAATTTGATGACGGGATCTTTCCGAATGCCCTCGAACACCGCGTCGCCCACGATCGATGAAGCGCGTCGGTCAAGCATGGGAAGTGATGGCAGGCGGATCTGAAAAGGGAAACCGGGAACGAAAATAATGGCAGGTGGGGGCCAGTTCGCCATGGCACGCATGGGTCGGCTTCCTAAGCCGATAGATAATATTGAACGAGTACGCGCGAGGTAGGCATGAGGATTAGGACCTAAGAGCTTAGGTAAGATTGCCCGCTCGCCCAGCAAGAGACAGTCACTGACTGTGCCTGACGTCGACATTAGGTACACACACTCTCTCTGTTGGTTCCAATCACGGCTGGCTGGAGCTGACCTGATCCTACAGTATAGTACCTACTTAATGTATTAGAACGGCTCGGCTGATTGATTGATTGATTGATTACTCCGGACTCCGTACCAGGTGCTTCAGTCTGATACTCCGAACATAGTGATCCGAACGATACGATCTACGAGGAGGGTGCTCGAAGACGCGCTTGGCTGCTTCCTAACTACTGGTACCGCTTTGACCCACGGAGTTTGAGGATGAATGTCCTGCCAAGTGACAAATGAATGGATTTATTTTGAAGCAATGATTGTTGCTTTTAGGCACATAATCCTGCACTACCGAGTCAAGTACTGTGGCGAAACGGTTGTGCCGGGGAAGTAAGCCAGACTCCTTCCTGGGCTGACCAGTTGTTGTTCTGGTGGGCTGCCTGTCCTTTTTTCTTCTCTTGCAATCAACCCCATTGTCATTTCGGACTTGAGTTGCCCTCGCACTAATCCCTCGTGTTGTCTGTCTGCCCTGCTTTGCTTTGCCATGCCTTGCTGTGGGTGTGATTCGCGATGATCCAACGCTTCTACCGTCGTTGTTGGCTCAATCCATGGACGGTATCATAGTTGAAAAAGAAATTCGTTTTTCCCCGGTGCAACGCCAGCGCAGACGTCGCTTACAGTGTACCCTTTCGATCATATCCCTCGCGGGGATTGCAATTAATGCAGGGCCGTCGACTCCAGAAGGGGACTCCCCCTCTTTTCACACACCCATGCCGGTCCGACGCGAGCTTCAATACCAGACATTCTTCTGCGCGTAGATGATGTTCCTACAAATGAAGGAAGGACGGTCAGCACGCGCGCAATCACGACTCGCATCGCTAATGAGGACTCACAGGTTCGATGCCATCTGAGTCCCTCCCAGCACGACCTCTCTCGTGACGTCCGCGATAAATGGACCGACCTCGGCCGGCGTCCAGCCTAGACCCTTGCAGAACGGCTTGAGCGTGAGGCCTTCGATGCCGAACTCGAGCTCCGTGATCCGAGCAAGCCCGATGTTCCTCTGCGAGTAGAGGGAATAGGAATAGTCCTGTCGCGCGGGCCACATGCCCAGGGGAACGGCAATGCGTTCGTGCGTGATATGCTCGAAGCCCTGCTGTTGGAGGAGCTCCCTGATGTAGTCTGCCACATCGAGCCTGCGGCCCAGGTTGGACAAGCCGCGGGCCAGGAGCTTGCGCATCTCCATCACCTTGTGTCCCGGGATGGAGTTGGGCTGGGCGTAGAAGTTGGAGTCCAACTCATGGAACTCTATCCAGCCGCCGTTCTCCAGGTTGCTGCATCACGTCACATCGGTAAGCCACAACGGTCTAATGTTTTCGGGGGGGGGCCGATTCAGGGGAACCTGGGGAACTGCACGCCTGCGACTTACTCGTAACATTGGCGGATCAGGCGAGGCCAATCGACAATGGAACCGCCCAGTTGACGGGCGAAGATGAAGCTGTACGGCGAGCGGCGAGGCCAGTCTGACTCCAGATCCTGGACCTCGAACTTGACGTTCGTCCGGTTCCTGGAAGGTTCCACCGGCGCGATATCAACGCCCGTCACTCTACATGACGAGTCCGCCCGCCCGACGTTGAGAGCCCATTGGCCGTTCCCGGTGCCCATATCACACACATTTGCGCCGTCCAGCGAGACTGGGCAACGGAACAGTTGCTTTCGAAGGACTTTGCGCAACAACAATTCTAAGCACTGGGAGTGGTGATCCGCATCCTCGTCGTTGGGGAACACGGACTCTAACGACGGTCAGCCACGTAGCGCAGGGAGTATGGACGAAAAGAGCCGGGTGGGCAGCGTACCGTACCGACCAAGCACAGAATACCGACGACCATATTCCTCAGACCAGTGGTTTTTGGAAAGCATGGTCGTCGGACTATCGCCCTCGACACTGCCGTCGCTATGATGACTTGGTCAGATTCTGTTGCTCTCTCGAAGCTGCGCTTGGGCCGCCGGCTGTGGCAATGCGGATGTAGGATCCATGAGGCTGGTGACGGATTGCTTACCAGGATTGGTCGGGAGTGCGCGCTCTCAGCTCCTGTAACGCCGGGTCAATGGAGTCGGGCATCGTGGTTATCGGCATGGTGGCTTACCGGGTGAGAACAACGGAGCAGAGACCCAACTGATAGAGCTGCTTTTATGCGCACGCAAAACCAACGTCTCCCTTGCTGGGACCATGGAGCGACTGAAGCAAGGATGGGGGAGGATGCTTTTCGATTCGGATCGACAGGCAATTGTTGCCGGACGGCACGTGACGCGCACTAAAGGCGGGGTGCTACGGGATACGAGCCATGCACGGACGCCGGACCCACTCCGCGCAATCCACCGACCTCACCGGAATCGAACTGGAAATGTTTGGCCATGGCAGAAGTGGCTTTCGAGTGCCCGAGCCCTATTCGCCAACAGGACCATCTCAAAGTGCTCCTGAAAATGAGGCACTCCCGGCGGAGCTTTTCACCAACCATGCGAGCTGTGGCTCATCGACGAAGTGGAGGTCGATTGTTGGATGGGCGAATGGTGCACTCCCGCATAGTGTGACAGGTTCAGCTTCAAGCTCTGCAAAGGAAATATCAACTCATCCACCGGCTTGTGTCACATTTTCGGACCTTAAATCGTGCAGCTGGTGCCAGTCTTTTCCAACTTGGCACGGTTTCTCCTGCCCTGGCGGCCGAGTGTTGGTCGGAACCGCCCAAAACCACCTCATCTCGCGCCGCCTAGCGCTTCACCCATGTCTCTCTACACAGCTCTATGTGGCCACTGCCAATCCGGGCGATTGATGATGTCCCGGGCGTTCGATCCGGGGTTGGAACATACTTTCTCTAGGACCTGAACTCAATCGAATCGCCTTGATGCTCGTTGATTACCGATCTTATGGTGACTTCTGATAGGACGCATAAGAAAAGGGGGGGTCAGATTGCAAGAGGCACAAGTGATCGTAGTACGGCTCGTGCCTTCGCTCTCTGGAGCATAACCTTGCCGAAATCATGCACGAAATCTCCCCCAATATCAAGGGCCAGGATCCACGATCTGTCGTTCGCCAGATGTCATGATGTATTTTCTCTTGTCCTGAACCGAGACGGTTAGGAGCATGCATGCTGGCGCTCGGCGGGTCTTCGGTTTCAGGCGACGCTGCCCAATCAACAATTCCATGTAGGGATGGTGCCACTGATTTCAGCTCCTTCGCTGCGATATAACCCAGCGCTTAAACACTGAGGGATGACGCTATGGGTATACCACACGCCTCGATCGGGCAGTCGCCAATCGTAGACGTGTCCGCAAGTGTGCAGTCGCGGGTCAACATGGCGATACGAGGACGGTGCCAATCTCGAGATCTTTGGAATCTCGTTCCAGCCGCTCTTGGAAAGGTCCCATCGATCTTGACGGGAAGTTCGGACGAGGAATGTGATGGACCGTGCTAAATGGAAAGAATGTCCTGTTCGTGGTTATCGCAATGCACAATCTTACAATGGTACATTCGTCAAAGGCAGCTACAGGGTGAATCGACGATATGCGGATTGAAGGGATCTCTGAAATCTCCATTCCCTCAAACAGAAGCATCAATAAATTCGCATCTGGAACAGGAACCCTATTTCTCTCCCCATCCAACCCCCATGCGAGCGATGGCAGCTTTCACCTGGAGAATGAGGTTCGCAGGGGGTGTTCCAATGAACTCATGATGCGTGACCATCAATGCTGACAGATCTAGCGAGCTGGCCACTCGTATTCCTGGCATCATTTGTCGGAGTCCTTGACTTTCAAGCTACTCGTACACGAAAGCGGAGGTTGAGAGCTAATCGTCGTCATAATGTAACATACGAGGAGAAGGCAAGCCAAGGCCAGGCGATCCCCGGCCCCCTTCATTTTCAGGCAGGGGGAGCGGACCTCCTCTCGTTCTCCCCCTCGGCCTATTCTGTATTCAACAAGTTGCTCCGGGGAAACGGCAGTAGTTATGTCCAAAAGGACAGGGATTCCCCTTGCTTTATGACTCTGTGCCCTCAAGAAAATGTTGTCTGTCCTCCAGGGAAGACCAGTCTCATGCTCCAACCTCGTATTTACGACCAGGTTCGCTGCGGGATTTCCTGAACGGCAAGCAAAGATTGTTCATCAGGCCTCCCTGCAGCCGTGGAGGAGAGACACACTTCCCCGTCGATGTAGTCAGTGTCCTTCGCGAGGGGATGGTTTGATCAGAGCTCCTGACGCGAGGCTGCCCGCATTCACGGCGTGGCACACCATTGTGTGGAGACTGAAAATGAAACCGGGATATTCAGAGCCTGCACGGCGGGAAGCGATGAAGCTCGCTGTGCCTGGCTGCGCCCATCCTCGTCCCAGGCGAGGCATGCACTGTGCATGTTACCGTACCACTGGGTTCGCGTATTCTCAATCCTGCTGCAACTCGTCCAGTCTCGCCTTCCACCCCTCCACGCCTCTCAGCAAGGTCTCGAGCTCCTCCTTCTCGTCTTCTAGTTTGATTCTTCTCTCCGCGTCTAGAGGACAGAACACATAGCCGCCTTGGCCGTCAAACTGCAAGATCATACTGTGGTACTTCCACAGGCTCCTCCGATGGCTTACGGTCATCAGCGTCGTGCCTAGGCCTTTGGCCGTCTCGTACATCTTCCTTTCCATCTCGAGAGTCACCGAGCTGGTACACTCGTCGAGTATGGCGTATTTTGGCTTGTGGTAGAACAGCCGCGCCATGGCGATTCTTTGCTGCAGACCCCCCGAGAAGACGTCGCGCCATTCTTCGACTGCATCCCATCCTCCGGGCCTGTGGAGCACCGACTCGATTTCCAAGGTCTCCAGGATCTGTCTAAGTTGTTCCTCTGACCCGTTTTTGGCGCGGAACTCATACAGCGTATCCGGGTAGATGATTTGGTCCCGTAGCGTCCCGCGACTGAGATACGGTCGTTGGGGAATGTAGAAGATGTCTTCGAAGGAAGGTTTCTTGACGCTGCCGCCGTAGACGGGCCACAATCCGCCGAGGATGCGGAAGAGGGAGGATTTCCCACACCCGTTGGGTCCGACAATCAGTAGATGATCGCCTGGCTTGATCGCGAAGGTCAACTTCTTGACCAGCACATCTCCGTTCGGTGACACGATAGGCACATCGGTGAACTCGACATTCTCGCTCTCCTCGATGGTGCCTCTCCCGCGCAACACCATCGCGTTCTCCTCCGTGCTTGCCGAGCTCACGAGATTTTTCTCAAAGTGGCCTTTCGAGACATCATCCATGACATCCAGCAACGAAGCAACCCGCGACGTGTAGCCGGCCAGCTCTGTGATCTCCTTGTAACTGAACATCAGCCGCCCGAATGCATCCGAACTGCTCAACAACATCCGCCGATTCGTGACGAACCTCTCCGTGCGATCGCCGCGCGCTTGCCCTCGTAGACGGTCTGACCCTTGTCCCTGCAACGGCTCCTGTCCGGGGATCTCGAAGAAGACCGGCAAACTGCACAGCACCAGCCCTAATGCGCCCCAAAAATATTTGATGACAAAATCCTCCATGAAGCCATGGTAGAAACGCCGCCTCAAAATGCGATTCACATGCTTGATCAGTGTGAAGTAGCCCTTGTCCAGGGTGTCCTTCTCGGCCTCGTGGCCCGCGTACAGAGCAATCTCCTCGGAATAGTCGATCAGGCGCGTATGTTGGAAGCGGAACTCGCCTTCGAGCCGGGCCTCGTCGGCGACGTACTTTCCGAACGGGGGCGTGAGCGCACGCATGACATTCGCCGACACCTGCACCAGCAGGGCCATGGCGAACAGGCCCTCCCCACCCACAGATTTGCTCAAGCTATAGTTGTAGATGGCCATGTCGAGGACGGGTTTCGCCAGATTTCCGTACAATTCCGCCAACGAGTTCGCGAACCGCGCGACATCCACCGTGATCAGCTGGTCTGCATTCTTGACCCGGTCGTCCAGCGCCGAGAGCGTATAGAAGGTCATATTGTCGAGGTACTTCTCGTGCAGGTGCTTCGTCAAGCGGGTGCGGTACGCCAGCGCCAGCCGCGTCTGATGGTATTGGAGCATCGAGTTTGTGAAGGTGGCGGGCACGGCGACGAGCATCCACCATACGAGGCCCAGGATGAAGTCGCGGCCACGGCCGCGGACGAGCGCCGAGACGACCTTACCGTCCAGTTCGGCGACGTACAGGGAGAGGAGCGTGCGGAGGACGAGGAAGACGGTGTGCGAGATGAGGAGGCGCAGTTCCTTAGAACGCCACGAAGGGATGACGATGCGGAGGAGGCGGACGAGAGAGCGGAAGAACTCGCGGTTGATTTCGACGCGCTTGTGTCTCTTGGGATCATCGGAGCCGCGATGGGGCGGCAGCCTGCCCTGGGCGGCGTTGTTCTCTGCGTCGATGCCTTGCTGGGCTTGACGGGCCCGGTCGCGTTGGATCTCGGCTTGCCGTCGCGCGGCGGCTTTCTGTTCGGAGATGGCATTGTGGATGCGGTGGATGAGGGCGGCCACGAGGGTGATGTACACGGTCCGGGAGATCTTGGTGCGGTGTTTGAGATACAAGGAGGTCAGTTCGGAGAGGAGCTGTTTGACGCTCCGGCCCGGGGGCAGGAGTTTTGATTGTGCAGCCATCGCGTGAGCGTTTGTGGAGGAACGAGGACGGGGCGGGTCATAGAGGAGGATACATCGTCAGTGTCTACACAGGATGAAGGAGTCGAGGAGGATATTTCACATGTCTGCGATACCTGTGTGGTGTCGCCGTCCAGTGTCCGCTGACAGGAATGCGTGGATGGTCCTCGTCAAGCCTCGGTCAATGAAAGCATGTGCGGGCTGAGCATCGATGACGTGGATGTGCCAGCTCCAGCTCCCACGCCGGCGACGACGAACACGCTGCACTGAATGAGCTCTCTACTGTGTGCCTTCACACGATTATTCCAACAAGAATATGCTCTATCGTCGTATCGCGTGGCTGGCTCGTATATCAACAACAGCCGTCCTGAGAAAGCGCTCCTTCCAGCGTTATCCCTCAGAAACCGTCCATCAATTCCTTCAGCGTAATGGGTTTCCGAACGGCATTAGAGAACCCTTCGTGGAATGACACCCAGATCCTCCCTGCTGGCACCTTTATGTCCGGCTCAAGCGCCGCCTTACCAGCTGACTTGGGCCGGTCTTCGCTGATGATCCGTCCGAAGAAGTCGCGCTTGACACCGGCTTCCTTCGCGGCGAGCCACTGCCCTTTGTTGGCTGGGCTTTCGTTCTCCTTGTTCTCATCCAGGCCCCGGCCGAAAATCGATGATCCAGAACGAGCCTGCCTGACTACTGAATTCTGTAAGATCTTCTCCTTCTTGAGCTCTTGGTCGAGTACTTGTCGAACTGCATATCGGATCGCTCCGACACCGGAAGTCGACTTGTCCATGTGGTAGGATAGGAGATTGTCCAGGGGGCTAATTCTCGTCAGTATGTCGTTGCCTTGCGAAGCAGGTGAACTGGACTTACGGTTCCATCCGGTACACGTAGCCGCCATTCGAATGAGCGCCACCACCCTCGACTTCCACACGGACCTGTTCGAAAGACAAGTCCAAGGCCAGCATAGTTCGAACGGCGTTTCTGACACACACCTTCTCAGTCTCCTTCCGCACGCTCGCTACACTGGCAGATCCACCTGATCCTCCGATCACAACGGGTTTGACATCCGGAGCCAACATCTTTCCCATGCTTGGGATCAGCTCAGTGGCAATGTCGTCGACAGAACTAAACAGCCTCAACAGAGGTGCCGAAAACCTCGATTGAAGCTCGGTCAGCAACGTCCGGCTTTGCTTTTCCGCCTCATAAGCCACAAAATCAGCTTTGAGCCCGCTGAATGGGTGGACATCAACTTGTTCTTCTTCGGGCGTCTCGTCGTTCCAACCCTTGTTGCCTTTGTCGACGACAGCAAAGAGATGATGGAAGCCGCATGCGCTAGTGTTCAGGTAAGGTGTGAGTTCCCATTCATGGCCTGAGAAGACCCGGCTTGACATGCAATCGTGGAAATGAAGCCAATCGTAACCAGCGTTCGGCTTCGACAGTTGGGTGTCGTCTTGATATGTCAGAGTTGGGTATGTCGCAAAGCAGTCAGTCATTACGCGATCGTGGTCCCCACACGTATCGATCATTTCTCGCAGGGCCGAGAGGGCTGCACGTTTCCGTAGGTTCGCCACACCGACGGGATTGGTTTTGGAGTCAGCAATTAATCTTGCTTCGTCTGCGGAAAGATTGGTCGGTAGGTCGGGCAAACCAGCTCCTTCCAAGAATACTCGCTCGACCACCTCTCGGACACCGCCTCGTCCTAAGCCTTTCTGGCCTGCTTGGGCGTCTTGAAGCTGCGGCTCCAACCACTGTCGCGTCAGTCGAGGCTTGGCTTCATTGGCTCGCAGCTTGTGGGCAATCCATTCAGCTTGAACAAGCACACCTCGAATGTCGCCTTCTCCTGAACCTCGAGAACCTGGAACTCGCTGTTTTCGCATTGCTAGGCCCCACGCATTTTCGCACAGTCGACGTACAGCGTCATTGTCACAGGGAATGAATTCTCTTTCGAAGACACTCTTTACTCGGGCGATGACCTTGTCAATAGGCGCTTTTCGAACATGAACCACCTCGGCCATCGAGCTCATGCGTAGTGGTCGAAGTGAAGGTGCGTACACATCGTTACAGACCAGAATCAAGGGTCTCAGCATTCTGAACTTATCGCCTTTCCTTTTGCCCTTATGAGCATCTCCGGTGCCGGTAGCTGTTGTGTTCTTCTGGTCAAGTTGAACAAGGTCAATCAAGGCCTTGACGAAGCCACCTTCACCACTGGGACCCGAGCCTGTGGTGACGCCATCCACTTCATCAACAACGACGCACACGGGTCGTCCTGCTTTTCGTGCTTTGCCATGCTCTTTGATGCCGCGGACTGTTTCGGTGCCGAGAGCATCTTTGATCCTTCCTCTGACCACATCCCTGCTTCTGTCATCACTCGCGTTAATCTCGAGAACTTCATAGCCCGCTTGCCTGGCGCAGACATGGGCGAGGGTGGTTTTTCCGAGACCCGGTGGTCCCGTCAGGAGCAAAATCTTCCTGTGTTGTTGCTGGCCTTGGTCTTTGTCATCGAACACTTTGACGGATTTCGGCTTTACACTTCCTGGAAAGACGACATGATCCCAGGCTTTCAGCCAACGAAGAACCTGTCGATGCGTGCGCTCGTCTCCGACAAGCTCAGTGAACTTCTTCGCTCGGTACTTCTCCGTCCACATTTGGTGACTGGCTGGGTTAGAAGCTGAAGGTGCCGCTTTCACCGAGAGTTCCAGTGATGGTTCCAGAACTTTTTCTTGAGCCTTCCTCTGCTTCTCAAACTCGTCGAGTTGCCGCTGTGTCTTTGCTTCTTCCATGAGCCTGTGGATTTCAATGCCATAGTATGCTTTCTTTGCTCGTCCAGCCGCTGTCATTGATCGCTGTGCAATGGTCTGCTCATAGGACAATTGTTGGGACTTTTGTCGACGGGGAACCTCTAGTGCTGTACCCTGACAAGTCTGCAAGATCAAATTATTTGGCTGTTTCTTTCTGAGCAGTAGCCGAGGCAACGAGGGCAGTATCGGGCTGGACGGAAGGTCTGCTGGCTTCGTAGCGCTTATACTGGCGATCGTGGCAGCGGCTTCTGTGTGCTCTTTCGGCGGTGTAGGCAGTTTTGCGTCGTTCTCGGGGAGTGACTGAGGGTGCTCAACCTCCTTCGCCCTGTCCTGGTCAACGTCTTCGTCATCGCTATCCACCAAAAAGCCACCCAATGTCTTGGGTTTCTTCGGTTGAGGGGCGCTGGGGAATGGTTGAAATAGGCGGCGCTTCTTCTTGTTCGGGATGGCCGGTGGCGGTGAGCTCGCAGGGTAGAGTACGGGAGAGGAAGAGAAGGCCATCGCGCTCGTCAGGATTGGGGTTGTCGGTTCGGTTGATCAATGCAGCATTTGATAGAGGCCTTTCCGATGTGGTGCTTCCAAAAATTGTCGGCGGCGAGATCAGTGTAGAAATTCAGCACCTAATCTGATGTGGGTACAAGGCGACGGGGACTGCTATAGTCCACACAATTCTATAAAGGTCTTCAGGTGTGGTGGGATAAGTTGAATCTTCAAATCCGATTTCGTTAATTGTTTGACACGACGCGCTTTGGGGGACGCGTCGAGCTGCGGCGGGGCGGAACCATGCAGCTTGTGCAGCTCGAGCTCCAGAGCCTCCCGAGGCCGGGGCCAGCCAGCAGAACAATGACGCCGGTGGGGGTCCCCACTACGTAGCTGCACCCATCCGTGCCTGACAAAAAACATTACCCAGTGGTCGCACAGTCCTTGTACTCCGGGGTGAGGAGTAGTTTATGACAGCGCCTGTCAGACGCCCCGTCCATTTCTATTCCCCAGCTTCCCTCCAGAACAACGCATCTCAAGCTTCATTGGCATTTCTCCTTCCTAACATTCCAGAGCGGCCAAAAATATCTCGAACAATGTCGCATGGGGCGTCATTCCGATCGCCTCGACCCCTTTGTCTCGCAGACACCCACAAAGTCCCATGCGACCGCAGATGCGACTCCGCGCAACCCGCCGAATACACTTGATCGCATCTACTCGATCTATCGACACAGAGGACGAGGTTCTGAAATGCCCAGGGAGAATATAGGAGATATCTCCGCGAAGAAATTTGCGGAGTAAGCTGCTTCCCATGCCTTCTCTATACCCCGTCCTGCGCATTGCGCTAACCTATGCCTTGCCTGCCCGGCCTAGGCTCCTCTCCGGGCCCATACTGGACATATTCGTCGGCCCCGATGGCCGGCACTGGTCTCTGCATCAGAACCTACTCATCCACCATGCGCGCTTCTTCGACGAAACGTACGCCGTCAACGGTGCCCCCAAACGCATCAAGGACAACAGACTGGACCTGCGGGACGAAGACCCCGGCGCATTCGAGTTGTTGGTCAAGTGGCTCTACCAGGGCAAGATCGACGATGTCTCGTGGATGCCCAAGGACGTCAAGTGGGAATACGCGTTCACATGCCAGAAGCTGTACCTCCTCTGCGACACCATTGGGCTCCAGGAGCTGAAGAACCAGGCCATCGACCAGTTCCGCCGGGGATGCCACGAGGCAGGGCTGGTGCCGGGCCCCGAAGAGATGAAGCCGATTTACGAAAAGACACCGCCCTCGTCACCGTTTCGGAAATTGGTGAGTAAAATCGCAGCCAGGCAGATTATGGATCCGGGGTCCGAGAAGGATGCGACGAGCTATCGGGAGTGTTTTGCTCAGAGCCCAGATTTCGCGGTCGATGTGATCAATGCGATCAAGGAGGGGAGTGGCGGGAGTCTGTTCGACGATCCGACCGAGGGGAATGGATGTCGCTATCATGAGCATGATGACGGTGAGAACTGTCATAAGACGGTCAAGTTCAAGGACATATCATGAATGGCTGTTGAGAAATCAAACTGGTGGAGGCAGGCATGGTGCTGGAGCGTACAGCGCAGCATCGTCTGTGCTTGCGTAACCAGATATTGGACCGTGATTTGACCCAAGCCACGGCTGCAGTAACTGGGTATTGCACGGCTCCGAGATGGGAGCTTTGTGCTGGGCTGAGGAGAACTACACTGGTCGCAATATGGCCAGCTGAGATCAGCTACTATAATGCGCGCTTTAGCACAATGTATCGTTACAACAACCGCGGTTGGCGTCGGGCGCGGACGGAGACTCTGGTCTTCCACTAATTGAGCTTAGCCAAAAGGAACATGCAACCAGCGCCGCCCAGATTTACATGGAGAAGTGACATCACACAAGCGGGATGAATTCGAGACCTTTACTCGTACAGCTTCCTCCCGATCTCCCAGTGCTGCATTGAATGTCAAGGTTGACGCGTCCCAGATGTTAAATCGTGGAGTATGCTGTGACATCCCGACGGGACGGCTTCTGTGACAGGCGTCCCCGCCGTTACATTGCGGCACAGCCTTGAGTTCGAGACGGATCCCCACCCTCAGTATCTCATCGCACCTGTTCCCCCGCTAATGTGAACGGCTCTCTCCTGTGGTATCACAAAACGCTACCGTATGTGTACGCAGTTGGTCTCCTGCCAACTCGCCTTGTTGGAGATAGAGAAGGCCGGCCCTGACGACCTCCGCCACTGCCTTAGCAACCGAAAAACGGGGCCCGCTCGGCTCCCAGCCATCCCGCAGCGTTCCTGTTAGGCTTGCTTGAGGGGGGGGGGTCGCAAGAAGAACCCTCAGGTAAGCATAGCTAAGCCCATTGGCATCCCCTACCTCATCGCACTTTGGCCGGATGTTTTCGTGAAAGTCGAAACTCGCCTGGTGTGTTTCGACTGTTTCGAAATAGCAAGTCAGTCCTTGGTCGAGGACGGCGCGCTGGATGAGCCAGCACATTGTCACAAACAGGCAAATAACGAACTCAGGACCAATATCTGAAGCGTGCGGCCAGGCCACGAAAACGAGGTAGAGCCAAGGGCACACCATCGTCAGGGGGACTAGTGACAAGAGTGGTGCGTAAAGGGCGCAGTCCCGCGCCTGGAGCATCTGGATGTTGACGTGGTCGAGGAGGCCGCGACATCTGTCTTCTCTCCAGACGTTGAGGTATCTAATCTCGCCGTAGGTGACGTGTTGCGGGCAGGCCAATGCGAGCCGCGCGACCTCGCATCATCTGTTTCGTACAATCTGCGTGCTCAGGTATGTGCCCATCGTGGTCGTAACGGCTGCTAGGGCGGTCGTTGCGCTGCAGGGATCCGTAAAGGCTTTGCTGGTGGCGTGCCAAAGGTCACGGCTGTGCAAATACATCTCGGTCGTGATGTGATCGGAGCACACTCTAGTCAATTGTCTAGAGCAGCGGAAATAGCACCAGTATAGGACGAGCGCAGGGACGTATCTTGGGGCAAGCCTTGTCATGGTCTATTCAACAGGTCATGGACCTGGAGAATCATTGGAAGCCCATCTTCGGGAGGGAGCCAGCACGGTGGTCATGAAGCCCCCCACGGTTACAAAGATTCGTTCACCACATCAGCCAGGGGCACATCCTGTCAAGCAATAGAGGAGCTATGGACAAATGGCTTGACGTCTGACCACTGGTGGGTGGTTCTACGTGCTTGTGTTCGAAGGAATTAGCCATCCTCGCCATCATACTTGGTCAATGTTCGTAAGAAATATCGACCGAAGTTGACGAACCAACTCGGGACGGATCAATGTTCCTCCATAACAACGTCACGTGCAAAGGCAATCGATTGTGGTCCTCGTGTTGTTCGCGACGCAACTTTCGCGACAGGGTTTCACTCTTCAGCCAAAAAAACTGTCAACACCATCGGCGCAACAAATGTCCACGTCTCAATTCTGATTAGCACGACCTCTAGAGTGGCCCGCAGAGTCGCAGCGTAATCCGCCTGACAGTAGGGTGGTCAGAGTGGCCAGGGTCAGAGAGACAGAAAGGCCGTTGTGATCGATTTCATGAGCATTCACCATCACCATCATCACAATGAGTGACACACCACAAGAACCTGCAAGTGTAAAGCACGAGGGCTCAGAGGCTGCTGACCTGAGCGCCGATGTCGCTGACGCACCTGCTGCCGACGCAACGGAATCTCAGCCAACTCAAGGTACGCGTGTCGCGATCGCTCTGCATTGCGCTCTGTCGCGCTTATCGTATTGTGCAATCGATCTAATGAGTCCTACAGAAGCGAAATCCCCAGCCGAGCCAAATGGAAGTGTGTCGGCGAACCCGTTAGATGCGCCTAAGTCCCCGCCAGCTCAAGATGACCCGGAAGGCGAACAGGAGGATGCAGACATGGGCGGAGTTGACGACGATGCCAAAGTCGAAGATGTCGATGCTGAAAAGGATGGAGCCGAAGATCCGCAACAAACACCAGCTCCAACGCAAACGGATGCCGAAGCAGAGAAAACCAAAGCTGCTCTTGAAGAAGCGGCCAATTCCCACCTTGCCTCCCAAACACACCAGATCATTCTCCCCAGTTACAGCACATGGTTCGACATGCATATAATACATCCTCTCGAGAAGAAATCACTACCGGAATTCTTCAACAGCCGCAATCGGAGCAAAACACCAGCAGTCTACAAAGATTACCGGGATTTCATGATCAACAGCTATCGCCTGAACCCCATCGAATATCTCACAGTGACCGCTTGTCGAAGGAATTTGGCGGGTGATGTCTGCGCGATCATGAGAGTCCATGCGTTTCTTGAGCAATGGGGCTTGATCAATTACCAGGTAAAGCTTGGTGTGCTTCGTGTGCCAGTGACGATGCTAACAGCAACAGGTCGACCCACAGACGCGCCCAGCAAACATTGGCCCGCCTTTTACAGGTCACTTCAGAGTCATAGCCGACACTCCTCGGGGCCTGCAACCTTTCCAACCTGCTCGAGACACCGTCACGACTCCAGGGAAACCGCATCCCTCTACTGACCGCGCCAACTCTGCGACGCCGGCTGCAAAAGCAGACCTTAATCTTGAGCTTCGACGCAACGTATATGATGACAAAGGAAAAGAGATCAAGACGAGCGAAGAGCCTGAGAAGCGGACAAATGGCGAAGCGGCTTCCGCGAATGGTACGAGCTCTGCCACCAAGGCTATGCAGGCCGCCGCCCGAGAACCCAATAAGAGCTTTAATTGCTTCGCATGCGGCGTTGACTGCACACGATGCCGTTTCCATTATGCCAAATCAGAACCGGTGACCGGCACTCCCAATCCGAGCGAGCAGAAGTATGACCTGTGTCCAAACTGTTACTTTCAGTCCAGAATGCCTTCCAACCACCGATCATCCGATTTCGTCAAAATGGAGGAGCCAGCTTACTCTCACATTCCCGACAAAGATGCACCGTGGACTGACTCGGAAATTCTGCTTTTGCTCGAAGGATTGGAGACCTTTGATAATGACTGGAGTGAGATCGCCAAGCACATTGGCACCAGGACACGAGAAGAATGCGTGCTCAAATTCCTGCAGCTTGACATTCAGGACCAGTATCTCGAGGATGGTGCTCTGAACGGTCCTGCCACCATGAGAGCACTGACAGGACGGAGTCCAATCAGTCAATTGGATAACCCAGTCATGTCAGTGGTCAGTTTCCTTGCTCAAATGGCAGACCCGGAAGTCGTTGCCGCTGCATCAAACCGTTCCATTGCAGTCATGCAGAAGCAACTGCGGGCGCAGCTCGCGAAGGGAATGGGTGGAGCCGAGCCTGACTCCGCCGAAGAAGCCGAGAAAGAGAAAGAAGAAGTGAAGACTGAAGATCGGATGGAAGTTGACGAGGCCGCTCCCTCGGTGGAGAAGACCACAGCCGAAGCCAATGGGTCTTCAAATGTCATCAATGACATTGCCAGTACTGCCCTGGCCACAACTGCTGCTCGAGCTAGCGGTCTTGCGTCTCACGAGGAACGAGAAATCACCCGAATCATCTCCGCTGCCGTGAACTTGACCCTCCAGAAATTCGAGCTGAAGATGGCACAATTCGCCGAAATGGAAGAAATCGTCCAAGCCGAGCGAAGAGATTTGGAGAAAGGCCGACAACAGTTATTCCTCGACAGACTCTCTTTCAAGAAGCGAATGAAAGACATGGAAGACACTTTCCGAAAAGCCAGTCTGAAAGAACCGCAAGAGGGCATGCGCATGATGCAGGAGGCAGTGAGTGCCAATTCGGGTCAGAAGTTCGGCTTCCAGTCCGAGGCTGAGAGCAAAGGAAAGGGTATCACGGTCACTCCGGAGATTGGGGGCGAGAAGACTTTGGAGCTTTCGTAGGCCCCTCGTTGGAATGGACTATGCATTTCAAGATGACTACGCGGCGTTTTGCGATATTAGGATCGTGGCTGGCGAAGGACGCACGGGACAGTTCAGGAAAGGAGAAAATTGGGGGGGGCTTTGGTGTGGTCGGTGGCCTGTTATCGTATTGTGGTACTACGCACTCGGACCCTCCCAAGGCTTGGGGAGACTGCGGTGCTGGATCTTGGACAGAGTCCTGGCATGTAGTAACAACACTGCGCTTCGCAAACCGGTCCATTGGGCAACAAACAAAAGAGCCATGTGGCGACTTGTCGTTCTCCGTACATCTCTCGGCACGGTAAGCGGTTTCGGCGCAAGGCTGAGATGAAGGCCGAGGATCCTCCATACCCGAGGCAAGGCTGAGCTTCTCCGATAACCGGATGGAGCCGCCCACGCCCCTGACGCAAGTGTGACAATTCCGAATCTCGACTTTCAATCTGATCTTCTATGAGCTCTCTAAGTTTGCGATATTGGGCGTTTTGGATTTTACCATAGACTGTGGGTTGTGCGTGTCGTGTTCTACCACACGAGTCACTCCTTTACATCAAACAGTAAGAGCAAGAGACGGTCAACATGGTTGCCGACGACGTAGGACTCTCCCTCACCCCGGCTTCTCGCTCGGCGATTCACCCTTTGATCTTTGTTTCGGAAGATTCTTGTGCTGTTCGCTGATGTGTGTAAACTGGCATAGGGGTCAAACAAGTCACCTCTCGTTTCCTTGATTGCGGGTGGTGCGGCTGGCGGTGTGGAAGCGACCATCACATATCGTAAGTTCCGGCAGATGCCCACCCTCCTTCTCGAAGCAAACGACCACGGAACAACGACGATGAGGTTTCGCAGACAGAGAATTCCAGACATTGACCGCCCCTGTTATTCACAGCTTTTGAATTTGCAAAAACCCGGGTCCAGCTCCACGACACTTCACCGACACGCAACCCCTTCACTGTGATCAAATCCGTGATCGAAAAGGAGGGCCCTGGCTCTCTATACAAAGGCTGCTCGACCCTCGTGGCGGGCACCATTCTAAAGGACGGCATTCGCTTCATTTCCTTCGACACGATAAAGGCCCAGTTCAAAGACCCAGAGACCGGGACCTTGAGTCCGTTGCGGAATCTCCTCGCCGGGATCAGTGCCGGCGTCGTGGCCAGTACCTTTGCAGTGACGCCGACGGAACGCATCAAGACGGCTCTGATCGACGATGCGCGCAGCGAGAGAAGGTTCAAAGGGCCCATGCACGCAACGACGACGTTGATCAAGGAGGATGGACTCGTGCGCGCCCTGTACCGCGGATACGTGACCACGACGCTGAAGCAAGCGTCCACCACGGCCGTGCGTCTGGGCACCTACAACATCCTGAAAGATTACGAACGCGTGCGGAACATCCCCCAGACGACGGCGATGAATTTTGCAAACGGCGCCGTGGCGGGGACGGTCGTCGTGTTTGCGACGCAGCCTTTCGACACGCTGAAGACGAGAGCCCAGAGTGTGAGGGGCCAGGGGGTTATCGAGGCTTGGACCGGTGTCCTTGCGGATTATGGCGTCAAGGGCTTGTGGAGGGGGAGCACCATGCGGCTGGGACGGACTGTGCTTGCGGGCGGCATTCTGTTCACCACGTACGAGTGGATTGCGGTGTTGATTCAACCGGTGCTTGAGAAGGCGAGGGTCGTGCCTGCTGCGGCGAGAGATTGAAGAGGTACGGACGGAGCTTGAGGCGCGTGGCTCCCTCTTTGCCTTGGAATTCGTTTTCTCTTGGTTCGGCCCCTCGGACTGGCTCTCCGCCACCTTTTATCACCAGCGCCGAATCCGGCATCCGGAGGCACACACGTTTTGACTCCTATGATTTCACACGACCGACCAGCGTCCACAATACCCCCACCTCTGGCACGGGAGACGAGGACGCCATCGAACAAAACGAGTTGTATTCTCTTTGAAATATGCCTACGAGCCCTTGACAGCCACTTTCTCTACCTCGGTCCATTACTTCGGCATCTACTCTGTCGCGCGACTTATCAAGCACTCCGAGGGGCGCCTTTGACTTTGTGACAGATGTCGCCGGCAACGTAGGCCGATTCCCCTTCCTGCGACCCAAACGAAACTATCGAGCCACCCCCTGCGGCGTTGGCAGCAAATCTACTGTGCAGACGAATCACCTCACCAGCCTCGCCGATCGCCTCCATCGTGACCTGGACACTATACTCTCAGCATACAGCTCATTATGTACATGTGAATCACACGGAGGGTTGGATAATAGCAGGGAACAGACGGGCGCCTAGAAAGCCCTGGGTCGACGAAACGCCATCACCATCGGCATCAGCGTATCTGGAAACATTCCACAAATTTCATGTTTTCTTGCTAGGGAATACTGTACGCTGTGTCGGTCGACTCGAAGCTCGGGCGAATACTTGGATTATGCACCTGGAAATACTGTAGTATCCCCCTTTGACCGTTAAACCTAGTGGTAGTAGTGTTTGGAGGTGAGTGTCAGCCTGAGCGGTGGGAATATCAAAGTATCAGAGGAGAATGGGAGAGAAGGAGATGGGATTACAACAGAGTCAAGCCAAGTCCAAGGAGCTGGTTTGGCGGCATCCATGAGCCCATGTCGGAGTCTGGTGATGGGCATTTGGAAAGGCCATGATACACATTCGGCGTGATGAGCGATGAACGAGAGACGGGACCAAGTACAGTATACTGTAGCATACGTATGCAGTATCACCACCACCACCATCAATACTCTTGTTGTAATGTGCACAACGCCTAGGGCTTGGAGAATGGCCTTGCAACATCTTCATTTCTATGCTTCCTCCATGATCTCCAGAATGCCATCCACATGTTTTTGAACACCGTCCTTCAACTCAAAGGCGAGGTCCATAACCTCGTCGGCCATGCATTTCATGACGTCCCTCCTACACGCCGGGGATCGATAGCCCTGGGCGTGCTTCATCGTCATCCGCTCGTACTGCTCCGTCGCTCTTCGAATCCATCCGCCCAGGACGCGGTCCAACCAGCGATACTCGCCGGGGAGGCCGTCGTCAAAGGGCATCACCCGCAGCCGCGCCTCGAGCGCCCGGAGCCCCTGGACGAGTCGGCCCATCCGCCTCACCAGCTTGCTGTACTGGCACAACTGGGTCCGTTGGAGCCAGTTGAACTGGCGGGAGAACTCGACGTCATACGCGATCTGCAGACCCTCCAGCTGCTCGATCCACGCGCCGAGAGCGCGCATGAACGCGCCGCCCTCGCGGCCCCGATATACCGGGTATAGAGCACTCTCGTGTGTCGTTGCGTACAGCGCAGCAGTCCGCTCGGCGGCCTCCCTTTCCGCCCGCTCCACCTTACAGATATATGGCGAGGGAGCACGCGGTGGGACCCAGGCACGGTTGGGGAGTTGTCGGCGGTTCTCGAGGAAGACGACTTGTTGCGGCCCTAGAGGACCTTGAAAGCGCGCGACAATCGGGCGCGCGGCGAGAGAGATGGACTCGTCGTACGCGGCGTTGAAATCTTCGGTGAACTTGGCGCCTAGTGGATTCAAGGGGAAGCTGGACAGGGTGTCCTGTGTCCGTCGGACGGTGGGGATTGTCAGGCGTGCGCGTTTGGTCGATGGGGAGCGCCAGATGGTAGGGATGGGGTTAAAAGGAGAAGAAGAAGAAGAAGACATGGGCGTGGTTGCAGGGGCTGGTGCCGATAGTATCGTAGTGGGAGGCGATTGCTGTTGTTGCTTGCGGGAGCTGGACCAGCGATATTACGATGGGGGCAGTGTTGGGCACAGCGTCTTCTAGAGTTGTCGCTCTGAAAGCGGTGTAGTATGATGGGAATCACGGTCAACGACAGTAAGGGCACGGCATCGCCATATAGGAAATGGGTGGTTGTCGACGAGGACCTCCTGAGCGCCATTCTGTGGTTCGTCCCACGCGCTGCTCAGAGCTGAGACTGGTTCGACGCAGCAAAAAGCCAGACATGTCCCTGAACCATGGAAAAGTACAACACGTTGAGTTGGGTTGACCAGTTAGAGCTGTTTGAGCGTGGCTCGGTCGCTGGTAGGAACAAAACCTGTTCGATGCGGACCCAAACTTTGTAGGTCCTCAAGTCGGTTCTGCGAAGGATAAAACCATAGCTCGCAGCCCTGGTACTCACGATTTGCATCCAAGCTGTACTTGCCATCACTCTGTTCTTGTCACTCTGGGGGAGGCCCTGCCTCGCATCTTTGCACACGAGCACCCGAAATGAGTTCAGTCAAACAAAAGCCGATCAGACCTACTAACATTCTCGACACGATCATGAACGAGGTACATATTCAGTGGCTGGAGGACTGCTTCGGAACACCCAGGGCAGAAGGATCGGCATCATTCCAAGTGCACATAAAGCTTACCCCCAAGGAAGCTGAGCGTCGTTTGACGAAGATCCGCGAACGGTTTCTGGGGATGAAGGACGTAATCATCCAGAGGTGCCGCATGATCGAGAAGGATCATCGCCTGGAGAAGGCCTTGTTGGAGGCAGACAACGAGCTGTGGTACTCGGTGGTGGCATTGCGCTCTTATCGGGTCGGAGAGCAGCATTTTATCGGCGACGCGGTGCTCTGCATAGAAGAGCTGATGGATGAAGCGGTACATTTACTCATGAAGGCACGTCCACACGAGCGCGAACACCAGGCCACTTGGACCTTGCTCAACACCGCGGCGAAATGTCTCGCGGACCGCATCAACGACTGGGGGTTCAGCGTCATGAGCGATATGCGGGAGCTGCTGTACGAGGAAGCGTACTTGGCTCATTCGGCAGAGAGGATGGGCTCAACCTGGGGAGCCTGGCTTTGGAGCTGGGTCTGCGGATCGGGTCAACGGAGGAAGACGGCGCGCTGGGGCGGCAGTGGCAACAAGAAGGCGAAGGTGGAGGACCATCGTGAGAGAGAACACCTGTTCACGCCCACCAGACAGCCAGGACAGGACTGCCGATGTTTCAACTATCGTTGAATTGTTGAGTCGGTGGTTCCGGGTGAAGGTCGAGGCGAGGGCCGGCGTGTCAGTCAATTCAAGCTTTGGGATTCTGCCATGCCGGCAAAGCGATCCTGCGCCCAGAAAACTGCCCAAAGGCTTCGGAAAGCTTGCGGGCGGCTCAAGCACTCCAAGCACCGCCGGCTGGGGCGCGATAGGCTGTTGGGGGGGGGGCCTAAGGGCCTTGGCCACCACTGCAAAGACCCAAAGAACCCCGCCACGTCCGCCACCAACGTACGCCAAGTGTGAGCGAGTCTCCTCGATGTAAGCTTCCCTCCGACAAAACCTCGCGCGGCAGTGTCGACGAGTATTGTACTGCGTGTTGTCTCGATGGGTATGACCAACGTGCTCCTGACTTTATCAGCAGGATGCGCCAAAGAACAGGCCCTGCAGGCTGTACATACTGGATCAAGTAATTTGATAGAAGCTCTAGAAAACACCCTCCGATCTGCTCCATGTGCTTTCCCGATCAGTGATTGTCGCAGTGGCACGATTCCAGTCGCCTGCGATGCCCGAGTCATGCGACGGTCAAGTCAACGCCGTTCCGCCCCGGTGCAAAGCCGCGCGATGTCACGTCCTGGGGCAAGAATCAGCGGGAGCTGTGGCCGACAGATCCCCAGCCTCGCCGTCATTCGTCGCTGGCCCAGGTGCGCGTCGTATCCCCGCAACTCCCGATCCTTCGTCGTCTTCGACAGGTCAGAGCGGGCATCTTCCCCACGAAGGATGAGTTCTTTCATCCAACCAGGAGTCGCCAACTCGCAATACGAACCACACCATGACATCTCCGGAGTACGGACTAGTGCCGATCAGTTACCGTTTTGCTCTACAAGGCAAGATGTGCAGACGAGACTTGTTGGCTGCTGTCGTGACATCCTTGCTGCTCTCATGACCCGAAATCTGGAGATAAAAGATTGCGGTGTGCCCGCTGTCAATGGATCATGTCTCCCTCTCTCAAGCCCCAATTCGCCTTCCCCATCTGGGCCTCATCAGGGTTACACAAGCCTGACTCAATCGAAAGGCGCAAAGTCTGTCGCATTTCTGAGGTCACGACCGTGACCCATGAGAACTGCAGGAGTCTTCTGACATAGAGTGCTATTGCCGACTACCGACTTCTCGCCCGACCGCCGTCACCATGGCCCACGTCGACGTCCACAAGGAGAATATGCCCGTCGCCCGCCCCTACGGCGACGACGAGGGTGAACGCTCCAACCGTCAAATGTCTCCTGCCAAATATGCCGCCACACGGCTCAGCACTCTCAAGCCGCCGATGGCGAAGGCACCGAACCCGTTCAAGTTGCTTGCCATGCTAAACACCCAACAATGGCTGTTCTTCCTGGTGGCCTTCTTTGCCTGGTCCTGGGACGCCTTCGACTTCTTCACCGTCTCGCTGACCGTTTCTGACCTCGCCGAGACGTTCAACAAATCGAACACGGACATCACCTGGGGTATTACTTTGGTGCTCATGTTTCGATCCGTGGGGTCTACCATCTTTGGTATTGCCGCCGATCGATATGGTCGGAAATGGTACAGCCAACAGTGTCCGATGCTGAAAATATGTGCTGACAGTGCAATGCTAGGCCTTTCGTCATTAACAATATCCTGTTCATCGTCCTCGAGCTCGGCACTGGCTTCACCCAGACTTACGGCCAGTTCCTCGCTGTACGTGCCCTCTTCGGCATCGCCATGGGAGGTCTTTACGGAAATGCCGCAGCCACGGCGCTCGAAGACTGCCCCGAAGCCGCTCGCGGCATCATCTCCGGAATGCTTCAGCAGGGTTACGCATTCGGGTACTTGCTTGCAACTGCATTCTCACGTGGTCTCGTCAACACGACCAGCCACGGCTGGAGACCTTTGTTTTGGTTTGGCGCCGGTCCGCCCGTCCTGATCATCCTCTTCCGACTGTGCCTCCCTGAGACGAACACGTTCCGTGCGAGACAGGCGCTTCGTGCCGAGCAGGGAAGTTTGGCGGGGACGTTCATCTCCGAGGGGAGGGTCGCGTTGAAGCGGCACTGGCTCTTGCTGATCTATCTCGTGCTTCTGATGGCAGGCTTCAACTTCATGTCGCACGGCTGTAAGTTTCGCGCGAGGCCCATTTTGGTGTCGGGCACATGCTAACCCGAGGAACAGCTCAAGATCTGTACCCGACCATGTTGACCAACCAGTTCAAGTTCTCCGCCGATGCCGTCACCGTGACTCAAGTTGTAGCCAACCTGGGAGCCATGACCGGCGGCACCGTGATCGGGTATTGCTCTCAGATCTTCGGCCGACGATTCAGCATCATCTTCATCAGTATCATCGGCGGCGCCTTGCTCTACCCGTACACCTTTGTCAGCTCGCACGCCATCATCGCGGCCGCCTTCTTCGAGCAATTCTGCGTCCAAGGCGCATGGGGTGTCATTCCGATCCATCTGATGGAACTGTCCCCAGGCTCTCTGCGCACCTTCGTGGTCGGCACATCCTACCAACTCGGCAACTTGGCGTCCTCGGCCTCTTCGACCATCGAGTCCACCATCGGTGAACGATATCCCCTGGCGCCTTTGGTCAACAAGGAAGGCAAGACCGTCAAGCGGTACAACTACGGCAAGGTGATTTGTATCTTCATGGGCGCCGTGTACGCGTATGTCATTCTGCTCACCTTTGTGGGCCCCGAGAAGAGAGGAAGGAGCTTGGATGTCGAGCACGACGAGGATATGGCCGAGGTGACGCATCGGGATTTGCGGAACCAGGGCGAGATCGGTGGCCATCATGCGCACGATGATAGATCGAGCGAGGATGAGAAGGCTGTGGCCAGAGAGAAGGTTTGAATCCCCAGACGCTGGATCAACTGCCCGTTCAGTACTGGGCGATGTGCGAGCCTGAGCCGGCACGGAGAAGTCCCTTGTACAGGACCATGAAGTCTGGGAATTACTTTGCTGCAGTTCTGATGACGCAGCCAAATAAATGATGCCGACGAGTGAGATGAATCTTTGAACAAATTGCACGCACGAGATTAATGGATTTGAGATACGGTATCGAATGAGACGAAACCTGTGCTCCGAGTCTGTAACCTCGTTGAGAAGTGAGTATCTCGCTCACATGGCCGATCACGACGAATTTGAAAGTGACTCGCCTCCATGGTTAGCGTTATCACAGCACGGGAGCACCCATGTGCTATTACACTCTGTAAGTGCCGATATTTGGAATCAAAAACGTACGTTCTCCGTATACCTCGTCCTCAAACAGTATTCGGTGTACTGCGTAGTTACTCACGCAATGCTGTTGCGTGCGGAAACTCAAACTGTGGATTTGGCCCGCCTGACGGATCAGGCTTGATGCCAGCCCGGTCAATTGAAGCACCGAACCGACGGAGGAGGATCTGAGTCTTCCTTCACCTGAGGCTGAGATAAGGCTGCATGAGGCAATGCTTCTGGCAATTACTGTAATATTCCCGGTCGACTTCTAAATTTGCAAGTAGAACGTATGTACATAGGACAGAGCGGGTACGGATCCTGAATCCTGACCCTAATGTTATCTTTCTCTCGTTTCATATCTGCCAGCATTGTACCCTGCCACACTGCACACGGTACTCCGTAGTGTACAGTAGATACCTGGGAGATCTGCAGAGGGAGAAACCCCATGTCTACCAGTACTATGTAAGCGGGACGATGAGGGTCAACATACTCGCACTAAGGAGGAAGGAGCGAAGCGTCGGGTTGGAGATACGCGGCCGGCTGCTCTTAGACGGCAGGGCAGCTTTGATAAGGACAGTGTAGCGAGATGAACTGCGGCAGCAACGACCGCCCTTCTTATCAAGAGCAGATCGGACAAGTCGACGTTACTAAGTCAGTCGGGACTGGTCTGTGCAACAGAGCAGAGAGTTCGAGTACTGGGTACGGAGTGCCGAAGGGGTAATCTTCATCCTACGCAGCGCCGTAGCGCGGTTACCCCGGTTCGAGCATGAGCGTTGTTATCTTTGGGGCCGGTTGAAATCAGTGGCTGGGCGACTGATAGAGTATCTGAGGCCAAGCTGCGGTGAACACGTAGTTAATCTCGACAACGCGCAACTGGCAGCTCTGGTGCAGTAGTCGCAGTCAATCTTACTGTGCGGCCCTGTGTGTTTGAGTTCGACTGCGAGGGATGCGTGCATTTGGACTGTGTGTGACCCAACAGATCACTTGTGAAATGTTGAAGGTGCTGCGCGCAATACGCGTCCAGGGTGAGGTGTACTGTTGTGAAACCTTCGCGGCCGGTTTGATCGACCGTCGAGGATCGGTAGCTCCAAATACGGAGAGAGCATGAATGTTGTATCTGGCGGACACGGACCACGGGGTGGGTACATCGGGTCAGCACGACATGGCAGGACAGGGGCTGGTACGTGCCGCCAGATGTGATTGGTGTGCCTGGCGAATTGTGTATCCTTCGCGAAATCGCCTGAATGGGTTGACGGGCACAAGACACCGAGGGCTGTCTTCTAGGGCCTCGAAAGATACGAAGATATTATCTACCTCGTACCGTGTATCCCGCGAGAGAGGGTGCTTTTGTCCTTGACACCCTGCAGCGTTTGCTGTCTCCAGCGCGTCGCGGACTCCGTCACTCGTGCGGCCGGCTAGTAATCAGAAAGCCTCGGGGCGTTAAGAAACACGAGAAAGCCTTGCTCGTCGGATGGGAAAAAGTCACCCGAAGTCCCCTCTTCCGCAGGCCAGATGGAGAAAAGCCATGGTGTGGCGGCCGGTTTCAACAGGCCTTCACGCCCCAGGGCGGTTTGTGGCGCTGATTGGCGTCGAGGTTAGTTAAAGAAGGGCCCCGAAATCGTCCTAGCCGTGCCCTAATCTTAGCCTTGCCAATGCGGGAGATTCCACTTTTCGTCGCCCACAAGCTGGCCCAACCAAAGGACTAGTAGTCTATGCTTACCTGGGCGACGCCATCTGTCTGCGGACAGCGCAGACTGGAGCGATCAAGTTTGTTTGATTGTTATCTCTCCGGTAGACTAGAAATCTTCCAATGCTCGATATCTCGCCGCGCATGGGTGGGTGTTACAGTTTTGCTCCGCATATAACCTCCTCTGCTCGATCAGTGATATCTCTCCCATCGGACTGTCGAACGCGGCTCCGATCATGACCTGCAGCGACTTTCGGCCCTCCGACGTGTAGGGACCCCGTATCGACAACCACAACCTCCACCTGCGGTAGGAGGCCTCCATCTCACGCGATCCTTCTCTGCACTGCACTCTTCGTCAGCAGTCCCCCATGGCCTATGCTTCAGTCGCCCAGACTGAGCATGATGCCATTTACGAGCCTGTACCTGCCGATTCCGCCGACCCTCATGCACGCTCAGGTGCTTCCCATTCCCGGTCACCCGTCCTTCCTGAAATATCAAGCCTGCCTTTGTCCCTTCCATTCGATCAGTTCTCCCGAAATGGCGACCATTCGATACTCTCACAGGCTGGGCCAAGCTCAATAGGCGTCGGGTCTCTGCTCAAGTCCTTGTCGTCGTCGCAGTCGTATCAGATGGTCGAGGATGACGACTATGAGGAGCCGATGCCAAAGTACCCCGAACAGCAAGTCAAAATGAAAGACCCTTCTCCGGCGCAAGAGGCGGCAACATTTGAGCCGGGAGACGCTCCAATCAGGACTGCTTCGATCAGCCGTCACCTGCCTCTGAATCACCCTACCCCCGATTTACAGTCGCTGCAAGGGGCGCTCGTCAAAAATGTGGAACGGTTGGAACAGAGCGCCGAGCGTCTGAGCACGACCTCGAGCCTGGAAGACGAGCTGAACAAAATGAAGCAAGATCAGAAGCGCCTCGAGCGCCAGTCTTCGGCTCCTGCCACTCTGGACAACATCTACCGTCCTTCGGTCCAAAGACAGTACTCGACTGGTTCGTGGTCCAACTCGATATTGGGTGTCAACCACGCTGCCAGGGCAGGAGGCTATTCTCCAGCAGGATATATCACCTCTCCCACCGGCTCGATACGCTCCGGACCGTGGTCACCTCCTCAGCTTGTCGAAAGGCATTCCTCTAGAGGAAGCCGTCTCAGTAACGCTCTACCCGAACCCCCTCTCGAAGGTCGCCCACTAGACATCCACTCAGATCGCCGCACGTCCGTCTCCCATAACCCCGAAGACAAGGTCGCCGCGCCGCTGGCATCACCGAGGCTTTCCCATGACTCTGCGCACGAAGATAGACCGCACACCTCGGCTTCAAACGACACCTATCGCCAAGCACAGTCGGCATTTGAGAACTTTGATGGTGTTCATTACAACGGGGCTATATCGGGCGAAAGAGCTGCGTCCATTTCACGACAAATTTCTCTCAGTCATCCACCTCTTGCGCGGGATTCCAAGGCCTACAGAGAGCCACAACCGGGAGAGAAGATGATTTTCTATCCTGCGCCAGTTCCTGTTATGCTCAATCTACCTCAGAGGTTGTCGAGGATGAATCTAAATGAGCGTGACAAGCGCCGGCTCCAGGCTCTGAGTGCGATCCCGGACGACTTTCGCAAGTCGGCCGCCTGGCTGGGTGATCAAGACAATACCAAACTGCCGGGTCAAAATCCTGCGCTCAAATTACCTCCTCAGCTACGCGCGAGTGCATTCTTTGAGCAACCAAGCGTGACTAAAGACTTGCAGCTGAAGAACGGCTCGGCGGTCCAAACGCTGGATAGCATCTTGGATGCCGCTGCATATGCCCCAGTCTCCGCATTTACTGACCACCCTATAGCCGGTCAAGTTGGGAAGGAGGTCTATGGTCCAGATGCGTCACCTCGGAGGAGTACGCAGTTGGATGGCGTTAAAGCGAAGAAACGTCGGAGCTCCATCTCCACGATGCTCAAAACGAAGCGGTCAAGCACAGGCCTCTCTGGCACAGATCTCATACGTTCAAAGTCGAGGGGCTCCCAGAATCTGGATCCCGAGGACCACGCAAGTGGAGATGAGCTCGATCGGGCAGCTGCAGAATCGATTTCACCTGATGCCGACGAAATGCCAGATGAAGAGGACAGGGTTGTGGCTCCGCCAGGGTTTTCTGCGGCGCCCACGACTTTACTCGCTGAATTGCAAATGCGCAAAGAACAGCAAAAGCTGCGAAACCGTACTGCGGCAGATGCGTTCCCCAACGGCATGCACTCAACCTTGCTCGAGCTTGATGCAGTCACTCAACTCCAGCAAAAGGCGCGGAAAACCAAGCATGTCACTCTCGCTTGGGAAGACCACGACGAGGCAGACAAGCAGAACTTTGACGACGACGATATACCTCTCGGTGTTCTTTTCCCGGAAAAAGATAGGACTGATCACCTCAACGCTCATCGACCCGTCGGGCTCATGGAGAAGCGCGAGATAGAGGACAATGAGCCTCTGAGCCACCGACGAGCAAGACTGAGGGGCGAGCCGCTGCACCTTGCGAAGTCCGAGACGAAGAGCCAAGTTGGTGAGGAGAGCCGCGCGCCGGTCATTGGTGAGGTACCCGGCATGTCGCAAGAACCACTTCCTGAAGACGAAGAAGAGACTCTGGCACAACGAGCCGCGAGGATTAAGCTCGAGAAGGAGAAGGGAATGGGTGGTCACTTTACGGAAGAGGTGGCGTCCCAACTGGGCCTGAGTATCAAGAACGACGCTCCACCGCCATCAAAGACTCCGGATGTAGAAGAGACACTGGCCCAACGAAGGAAGAGGCTGAAAGAGGGAGGTGCCGCCAATCCTCAGCTCAAATCCATGCATAGCTTGGCCGATATTCTGCAGGCCCATCCAGTGGGTGTTCGCGAACAGTATCGGCCAGCTGAACTGCCACGGACCAACTCGAATCAATTCCACAACCCAACTTACACCAATGCTTGGGGTTCCTCTCCGCAAAACGGTGCTTTCAACGCTTCCTACGGTTATCCAAACAACATGCCTTATATGAATGCTGGGTTTGGCGCTCCATTGCCAGCATACATGCAGCCGACCTATCCCTACGCTTATGGCAATCAGCCTTACATAGCTGACCCAATGATGGGCCCACCTTTGGATCCCAAGCAGCGGGCACAGATCGATCGTTGGCGCCAGAGTATCGCACAGTGATTGGAAACTAGAATTTTGGTTCCGGTTATTGGCTACATGTCAACACCAGCCGCTTGATGTTTTGGGGCAAGCTACAACAACCTCAGTTGGATGATTAGATCCATAGGGTCGTCCAGAAGACACTTTGTATGAATAGCATGAGCGGGATTATGACTGGTCGGAAGGCGTATCAGTCTCGTACTGTGTCATTCAGGTACATATGCTCATCAACAGGATGAAAAGAAATCCGGATGGAACGGTAGCAACAAAGACATTGTTCCCACCATAATACATGAGATTTCCCTACCTGAGAGAGGCCCGCGTGAAGTCTCTTCACATCGTGCACGCCAAAGTGTATATTGTGTCCATGAGAAGCCAGCACTTTCTTCCTTCAATCTGTACTCCGTGGTGCCCAGGCTACAATACTCTCGCTCAAACTCCATCGAAAGGTGCATTTTTCTCCTCTAAGTGGACCTTGGTTTTCTGCAACACCGACTACACTTCTTGAGACGAGGCGGTGCTCGAGAATATCTCGGTCCGAGGTAATGCATGAATGTGATGATTCAGGTGCTCACATGTCGCGAGAGTGGGAGGTCAAGTGCCTCTGCTTCAATAAAACGCTGCCAGGCCGTGGATAAAAAACACACAAGACCACGACACGAGTACTCCGTGTGCGTGCGGGGTTGAATCCCGTGCGGGGAATGTGTTCGTCTCAAAGACGTCATAGCCAATGGCCAGGCCGGCAGATTGTTGCTGGGACAGCCACGCCGGCACTCGCGCCTACTCCGCAACAAGGCAAGTGTCAACAAGACGTGTCCTGGCAAGCAACCTGACCATTTACTACATGCCCATGACTGCGCACTGATCGTCGTGCGTGCTTAGCATTCGTTCATGCATTCTCTCTGAGAATCTTCATTCACCCATCATGGCGCCGACTGTGGCAGATGTTGCTCGCATCTTTGAAGATGACCCCGAGCCTCAGTCACGAGGTCGAAGAGCCATAGGAGACGCTCTGAGGCGGCGGAAGGAGAACTGTAGCCCTACCAAGTCGCCCAAAAAGCCCACCCGGGACATCATCAATTCTGCCAGTCCCCTGGGAGAGAGGCATATCAACAGTCCTCCGCCCCCGAAACGCATCCCCACTAAGACCGCCGACGAGGCGTCGAGACCGTCCCGTCCGACACACAAGAAGACTGGAAGTTCTGTTTCACTGAAGGGGTTGATCTTGGGTAAAGAGAGGGCCACAGATACTGGCAGTGTGTCTTCCACCGAAGGGCGTGTGGTGGCCGACAATAAGCTTAAGAAGGTCAAGTCAGCCACAAATCTGTCTGGGCTCCTCAAGCGAAGGTCGAGAAAGGATCTGAGAGAGGAAAGCAACAACCAGGAGAACCGCTCGCCAATCAAGGCTTCACCCACCGAGAGCCCGACCCCGATTTGGGCCCAGTTTGCCACGCAGCCGTTGGAAACCACAGACGGTGTCATCATGTATCCGAGGTCGAAGACACGGACCGTCGAGGAGGAGATCAGCCTATACACACCCAAGGATTATTCAGAGTTCCGACCATCAGAACAACGAAATTTCTATGGTTGCGGCCCTGCAACGCCTGTGTCCTTGGACTACAAGCCACCGCAGCGGCCGTTCCTGGAGCACAAATCTAGCAGAAGCTCCATTTTTACGGAGAACATCGACGACGACGTCAAGGATGAGGTCAAACGACCAAAGAGCAGAGACCAATCCACCACCCGACCGCCGTCTTCCTCCACGCCCGATGTCCGTCCGCCCTTGCAGACCCAAAAATCCGACTCCTCTCAGGCGGACAAAATCAAGCGAGGCTCGAGAGTCTTTGAAGCTATTCAAAACCTCAACATGAAGTCTCGGAAGAATGCTCGCTCAGTGCCCGACACTCCCACCAGCACAACCCCTCCGCTAAGCCCACAAGAACTTGACTCGGCCTTTGAGAAAGTGTTAGACTCCCTGAACATCCCCCTGAATATGCGTGATGGCATGCGAAGCCTCAAACCAGACGTGAAGGCGGGATTGATGAAAGGTGAACGCATCGGCAGCGGTTGCTCGGCAGCATCAGGCCCAGGCGAAGTATCCGAGGTCAGGGCTTCAGCTAGGAGCTCTCACAGAAACGAGAATGACCGACCGAAAAGTGAGGGTGATGACAGCAAGGAGGGCAAGCGATCGCGTTCGCAATCACGCCCGCGCAGCCGCATTTTGACCTTGAGCAGACGCGACGAAGACACACCAAGCAAGCCAGACCGACCTACGTCGTCCTCTCGGTCACGTAGCAAGTCGAGGAACAAGTCTGCAGACTTGACCAGTTCTAGGCCAACTTCATTGAGGACCATGGCCTCGACAGTGTCACTGGGATCACTCAATCCGGCGGACAGCGCCGCAGCTCCAGGCGACTTCATCCATTACCTTCGAGAGGTACAGAAGCCACAGCTCGTCGAAGTCAGCAAGCTGCACAAATTGAGAATCCTGTTGAGAAATGAGTCGATCAATTGGACTGATCATTTCGTCAGCAAAGGTGGCATGGACGAGCTTGTCCAGTTGTACTATCGCATCGCGAAGATTGAGTGGCGAGAAGAGCATGAGGACAGTCTCCTTCACGAGACCTTGCTGTGCCTGAAAGGATTGTGCACGACGTCTCTTGCTCTGCACCGACTACAGCAGGTCGAGACAGAGTTCTTCCCCGCTCTTTTGAGTATGCTGTTCGACCCAGAGAGGAAAGGTCCATCCGAATTCAGCACCAGAGGAGTCATAGTATCACTTCTCTTCGCACATCTTTCAGCAGTGGGTGGTGCAGATGAAGAACAGGCCGAGAAGCGGGCAAGGACGATTCTACGTTTTCTCAAAGACCCGGCGCCGGAGGAAGGCAAGCAGCCCCTTGATTTTGTCTCTCAGATGCATACCCCACGACCATATCGGGTCTGGTGCAAGGAGGTTGTCAATGTCACCAAGGAAGTCTTCTGGATATTCCTGCACCATCTCAATGTCGTGCCGATCATCAACGTGGACGAATCTACCGGATACAGGCGCTCACACTTTCCCACTCCGCGACCACCTCACCCAGCCGCTCCTTATGTTGGCGGAGTCGAATGGGAGGCGACACAGTACCTTGCGATTCATCTTGATCTGTTGAATGGAGTCATCGCTTGCATGCCCAATGCAACTGATCGCAATGCCCTCCGGGAGGACCTGAAGCAATCTGGATTCGAGAAGGTGATGGGCGGTAGTTTACGGACTTGCAAGGAGAAGTTCTACGGAGGTGTCCACGAAGGCCTGAAATGTTGGGTCTCAGCCGCAAGAGCGGACGGATGGCCCGTGGAAGATGTCAGGGCCGGACCCCCGAGAGAGGCCGCGAGTCCACGAAAGAGCCCGGTGAAGAAAAAGGCAGATCAAGTTCCGCAACTCGCTTTGGATATCGGAGCAGGACAAGTACAGCTACCGCAGGCTGAGGACGGGTGGCTCTGAATGTTGGATGTTGAGCAACCGGATATTATGCACTGTGGATGGTTGGTTAGACGAGTGTAACGACTTTTTATCTTTACTCCTTGTGGCAGAAGCTTCAGTTAAGCCGGCAAGCAGGGTCATGATCGGGTATTTGGTTCAGAATCAGGAAATAGGCATGGGCGTAATGGACCTTATGTTGAATGAAACTCATATTGCACGAGATTTCGCGAAAAGGCCGTGATGGCTTCGGGTGACGCAGAGAGGCCAATATGACTGGGCGGCTAACCTGCCAAAAGCGCTCAAGCGAGCGCGGAAAGAAGAGGAGCCACGTCACCAATCACCCGCCAGAGAGGCCCCAGAAGTGACAGGGTCCTTGCCGGTTCGGGTTCCAGTTCCAGTCGTGAGGTGCAAGTGAGGTGTTGAGTAAGGTCAGTTGTGCGCGCCGCAGAGCAGCGTCGCAGTTGACTTTCTTCACATTTTCCCTCCACCTAGACCTCACTCACCACGTTTCCCTTTTGCTTGTCCGTGATGCTATCGAGTCGGATAAGCACTGTCTGCCTGCTGTCTTGATTTCTTGAATTTCGAGCGAGCCGATGCCGTGAAAATTCACGGCGCCCTCCCTGCCAGCCCGCCTCCGCCGATCGCAACGCCCACAGCTCTCTCCCTCAACCTCCTCCTCCTCCCACCAGATCTCCATATGTCCACGACGACAATGACGACCACTGTCCTGGGCACCTCCAACGTGCGAGGGGGTCCGTCACGCCTCACCCGCACCAACCCAGCACGAGCCTCCAAGGGACTCGGGTCGGCCAGCCTGCGCCAGAACTCGCTCGTCTCCAACAGTGGCCTTCCTCTGGCCCTCTCCTCTCACGGCATCGCCTCACAGAGCCTGAGCAACAATGAGTCTCTGGGCATGTACCCTGCCATCACGCACTTTTCCGATGCGATCGCCGCCCTACCTCGAGAATACCGCCGGCACACTTCTTTGTTGAAGGAGGTGGACGCCAAAGCGTGGGGGCCCGAGGAGAATCTTCAATTCGCCCTCGAACAATGCCTCGCAGACAGCGCAACGACGACGAGAGATCTACATGGTGCAGCTCATAGTCTGACCAGCTCGACTACAGCAGAAGATTCCATAAATATTAGCGAGGCGAATAGCGTCGCGGGCGCTTCGTTTGACAATGCCTCCCTCGCATCCGCCCACTTCTCCGATCCCGCCGTGATCCAGCGCAGACGGAAGTACCACGCTCTGAGACAGAGTCTCATGGCGGTCATGGTGACTATGGATGAGAAGAACCATGTCATCAACAACGCCAGCGAGGAAATGAGCAGGCAGATCCGGAGACTCGACCGTATCTGGCCACACATCGCCGAAGAGATCTCGGAAGAAGCAAGATTGGGCAGTCTAAAGCATTGGGCCTACACAGAGACGAATCCTACCAAAAAGGTTGCCCCCCCACCTTCCCGCAGAGACGCTGCCGCGGCAGTCGCGTCCACCCTGCATGAGAACGAGGTGTCACATAGGAGTCACGATAGAAGAGAGGCTGTCAGGAGACAGCGAGCGGCTGCTCAACACGTGGAATCCGACATGGACGATTCGAGGCCTCCTGCGCGGAAGACTGCCACCAACGGCAAGAAGCGCACCACTGAGGCTGCTTCCGATTCCGCTGGTCTGGGCATATCTGGTGCTGGCGCTGGCACAACCACAACCAAGAGGAAGAAACCAGAGAGGCCTGCGACTGGCGGTGCGGCTATGGAGCGCTCCATCAGCAGTGCTCTCGGGGGCCGGCCAATGTCGAGAGAAAGCTCGCAGCAGGAGAACTCCAAGAAGAGAAAGGTTTCGACGACTGCCGTGTCGGTGGCCAGGAAACGGTACGTGCTACATATGACACACGGGGATCATACTGACATTCCGAGTTACAGGATCAATGCGGCAACTCAAGATTCACCAAAGCTTATCTCGTCCCCACTTGCAGGGAATGCTGGAAAAGAAACTTACAAGAGAAGCCCAGCCCTTTCCACCGTCCGCCCAGCCACAGGGCGAGGACGTCAAAATTCCACAAACACGGTCGATAGTCTTAAAGGAGGCCGGCCGGTGTCCCTGCCATCCAACAGAAATGGCAACAGCAACAACCTTGTCCCAAATAATACGGAAGTGACCAATGTCGGCCCGACAACAGGCAGGACTGCAAGTGAAGCCAAGGGCAATACAAGAGAGGCGAAGATTGAGAAGGCTGCTCCGGATGTCGAGGACGAGCCAACAACCGTCAATGGCGCCAAGGCCGATCATGAAGTGAAGGGTGCCCCTCCCCTAGAAAGATCGTACAGCAGACAAGGGACATCGAAAGTCGAGTCTCGGGATGACGTCTCAGCAAAGGCGGTCGCGTCGCCGCGTCTACCAGCCTTGCAGACCAGCGAGCTCAAGAGCGAGCGCACGGCGAGGGGCAGAGCCTCGAAAACATCCACCCCCGTCGTCGGCACGTTTGCCGATGCTGAAGCCGCCGAGACCGCGTCGGCGAACGGGAGTGTGGGCGCTGCCACGAAGTCCAAGCGACCGCCGCGAAATAGGGTCAAGGACCATGGTCTCCATGATTCCCTGTCACCAAAGGGCCTGCCGATGAAACGACCGCACAAGAAGAGCGGTAGTCTCTCTTTCCCCTCCACAACGAGCAACACGAGCACGACTCAACGTGTCCGAGACGAGGCAGAGCCACGAACAAAGTCGTCGACTCCTTCCGAGCGTGATCTCCTCACGACCAACAACAACTCGACGACCGACCTCCATGCTGAATTGGCGGAGGACGACGAGGAAGAAAGAGAGATACCAGAGGACGACGAGGAGCGGTACTGTTACTGCCAGGGTGTCAGTTATGGAGAGATGGTGGCGTGTGATCGGGATGTCTGTCCCAGGCAGTGGTTTCATCTGGATTGTATCGGCTTGAAGAGCGTGCCGAAGAGTGCCAAGTGGTATTGTAATGAATGCAAGGAGGCTCTGGCCCAAGCGGAGAGGATGACCACTGGGAATGGTAAGGGGAAGAATGGTAATGGTAACGGGAGTGGGAATGGCAATGGCAATGGCAGTGGGAAGTAGGTTTGAACGCACCAGCAGGGCTGCACGATTTGAAAGTCGCACAGCGAGGAGCTCGAAGCTTGAGGCTACGACGGTGCGGTCCGGGCTGCTGCATACATGTAAACACAAGAGACGGCTGCGAGGCAAGCGACCTGCCGGGGAGCGTACGAGTAGCAGACATTGTGAAATCCTCATTCATGACCTGGCAGCAGTTCTGATTGGGTTAGGAATGTGTAAGCTCGGGGTTCGTCGCGTAGGACTCGGTTGACGACCTGGAACCTCGTCGAGGAGGAATAGAGAGGCCCAGTGCAAAGGAGCGCCTCACGCAGTGGTTGTTGATCGACTGTGGCAATTGCTTCTCTCACTCCAGAAGATCTTCGACCAGTGCCCTTGTCGTCAAGAGGCCCTGGTCTTCATATAGCATGCGTCAATCTCAACGATGAATTTCGTCGCCCAAGGCGCCGTGTGTATCCTAGCCAAAGGGACGCCCTGTGGGGATGCAAATAGAACCAGCGCCTTCTCCTCATGTTTCCGTGCGCCTTGCCCCACCCGACCATGAGCACCCATGCCCTACTCACCTATAATTATACGTTGATCGATTTCATGAAGATTGAGCAGGGTTGATTTTGTCGGAGTTAGGTTCGCGGGGTCCAAGGATCGGTCGCGGGAGCTGCATTTTCCAATCGAGTCAACTTCCAGAGAACGTGAAACACTCGACTCCGTACATATCTTGGAGCCGGCACTCTTCGTCTTCTGGACATCGCCCGATTTCGATTTCGATTTCTGTGTGTTTCAGTCAAATCCGGATATCAGCGTATACAAGATGTCCTTACTCCACGACTCTAATAATGGTCAGTCCAGCGCCACGCTGTACGCATTGTGGAAGGCCGCGCAAACGCAGGACGCACAGGAAGCAGAGGCCTCATCGTTCTGGCAGCATCTTCTGGCGAGGCATGAATTCCCGGAAGAGCAATTTATCTGCGACGCCTGGATCAGGGCCTCCCGGGGTGATGGTGAGCGCATCATCGACCGCGGCATTCGCACCTTCTTGCCCAGCACGGGGAGTGAAATCATCGTGCTTTGCTGGGTCGAAGGAAAGGGCGACCCTTCCCCGAGCGCCATCAAGGATTGCGAAACGCAGGCTCTAGATACATGCAAGAAGAGCCTGGAAAGCCACGAATGGCAGGAGAGTATTTACGCATTGACAACGAGCCAGACAAGGGCGAAGGCTTGGCTGTACGAAAAAGGAGGTGCAGTTGGATTGACGCCCCTTGGCAACGACGAAGAGTATATCGAGGCGAACTCCGCTGCAGGGTACAAGCTGCGGGAGTGCTTCGAAAGAATGAAAAGATCTCCGCCTGCTGTCCCTGCATAGCCGCCGAGCACCAACATTGCGAGTCGGTAACCCCCCCCCCCCACCGAACACTGGCGGTGGATCCTGGCGTGGCCCTGGCGAACTCTTTATAGAAGGCCATGAGAAGCCGATCTGAGAAGCTACAGTATGACGAGGCAGACTCTAATATTCTGGGCCAAAGACGGACACGCGGAGTATCCTGTGTGCTCTAACCATGTCACCGGGTCAACTCTCCAGCTCCCGCGGCGTGCTTGACCTGTTATTGTTACCGCTACAACTGTACGCTTGTGATGTCTCCTCCACGTGAAAGGAAGGCTTCAAGGCCACGAAGGAGGCCTTGATCGTAGAATTCCCGGTATTCAGTTCTTGGCGTTCCCACGGTTAGGTCCTTGGGACGGTGGCGCGCATCTCTCCTGTTCTTGGATGCACGTGCGCGTGTAGTTGCAGCTGGTGCGTCACTTTCAGGCCGCTGATTTCGCGAGTTTGTCGACGGACTCGATAGGCGAGGAACGCCGTTATTGCGACGCCTGCAGTTCCAACGATGACGCCGTTCGCGATCGCGGCTTTGGCTCCGCTTGAGAGGCCGGTCTTTTGGGCCGGAGGAGGGAAGGAGCTTGAACTCGAACCCATGCTTGTTGTACCTTCATGCTGGCGCGGGCGCAGTCGCCGGCGGCTCGGTTGATACTCTCCTTGGCAATGTGGTTTGCGTCGAAGGTGATGTGGTGGAATCTATTGAAGCCATTCTCAGAGATGAGCCTGTCGAGCTTGCTGGGTTGCTGGATGCGGAAGCACTGGTCGGCACACCGAAGACGCCGGTCGTCGTGAACGGGTCGTCGGAGGCTTCAAAGTGCGTGGTGTTGAAGTCGGTCGTGCAGTCGCAGGACCCGCCGTAGCGACAGAAGGTGTTCTACTTGCAGAAGAGCATGGAATTGCCGCCCCATGCATGAAATCTGTTGTCGATTTCCGTCAGCAGTCAGTACATTTTGGGCCTTGCAGTAGAACAACGTCCGCTCGAGACAGTTTGTGGTCTGACCCAGAGACTGTGCGACCATCTCACGAACATTGCGAGCCGATGCTGTATCCTTTTTGCAAGAGTCATTGACCGTGACTCACGCCGGATTCCGTTCCCCTTCAACAGATTGAGATCTGGTAAACATGCGGATCCGTCTCCGATGTGCGCAGTATTCTGCCTTCATCCGGCTTAAATAGTCTAGCAGCGTCCGCGAGAATCTTCGCAGTGTTCCTCGGGACGATATTCCCTGGGTAGACTGCACCAGGCACATACGGGGCCAGACGCACCCTACACACTCGCCTATAAAGTCCACATTTTCCTTCCACCGGTTCCAATAGCAACCCATAGACCACCGCATTTCGATCGAGCGCTCGGTGGCAGGCGCGGTACTTCTCTTTGACCATGTCTGAGCAGAACAACCGTGGATCCGTGAGGAAATAGTGGGCAGGTCTTTGTGCGGTTGGCACGTGCGGGTCTGGGGATACAGGTCCTTGGGCGAGAAACTCTAGTTCTTCATCCCAGACTGCGTTGAGAGGGAGTCGTAAAACGAGTGGCATGAAGAATCGTCTGGTCTTGACAAGGTCTTGCTTTGCAGTGGGGAGTCGATTGTCCCAATAACAGCCTTCTCCATCGTGGTCAAGTGTGAGTAGGTATTTGTCTTGGAATTTCTCCCCTTTTTCCGAGAACCCAACCGCAGACGGCTCACTCGGCTGCGCGTCGTATGGTGTTCCAACCGCCGTCCCTTCTTGGTCGAGCGATGTGCGTGACTGTGAGTTCGCGGTCAATCGGTCTGGCAGGAGTAACAGAGAATCGGCTCGCATGCAGGTCGATTTAAGAAGTACTCGGCTTCGCATAAATTGCACCACACGAGAAGATTCCCAGCGGCTTCGGTCTGTGTAGGCCCGTACATGCTGCGAAGGTCTAACTCGGTGCTGGTATGGGTTTCCGCTCTGACGAGTTCTCTCACATTTGGCGCAGCGTCGAACAAGCAGTCCGGTAAAAATCTGACCGGGCCGTTGACGCTCGCCCATGACCAGGTTGGCGCTCGATAGAGTTGCGGTCGTGCTGGAGTTGTGACGCCATTCTTGGTCCCATCTGCATACCAGGCCAATTGCCATGCAAAGTTGTATCGCCAAATGCCAGCAAAGTATCTCCGTACGACTTCATTGGGGCGTGAACATGGGATATTTCCATCCCAGCAGAAAACACCTCGGTCGATGTCAATTCTATCCCAACACAGACGATCCATAATAGCTGCAAGTCCTGCAATGGCGAAAAGACGATCTTTCTCTAAGGAAGTCACAGTCTCTGAAAACTGTTCAACCATTTTAACCCAGAAGTTGACCAGCGAACGGGGCTTATTATGTTTCTCCGAGAACATAAAGAGCAACTTCGTTTGTAAGCCGTACTTGTTGGTTTGATGGTGTCCTGTGAGTTCGGCCTCTGTTGTATTACGACACTCCCACACCAATTGCTTGCCTCCAAAATGTAGGACGCGTGGCGCCAGGAGTCGTTCTTGGAACACCCATCCGCGAGAAAGGATCGGTTCTCCCGCCAGCGGGTCGGCATGCTCGCGTCTCAGTATAAACAATCTCTTCTCAGGAAAGCATGTCCAATCGGTCGGGATCGCAAGATCGGTGAAAAGAAGTGGATTGCGTTGGTAGTACAAGCTTTCATCATGTAGGGAACGTGATGCAGAAACATTGAGCTCCGACATCGAATAGACTAGGTGCATCAGCGGAGCTTGTTGTTCTAGTTCCAAGTTGTCATCCTGTTTCAAACAAAGCGTGTCGATCCATAGATACCTGTATCCAAGACGGCGAATCAAACTCATGACATCGCGATATAGAATGGGTACAACTGAAAGTGGAAATCCTGAATAGAGGCCGGCTTGGGTGTCTGACTTCAGAAGCAGCTGCTCCTCGGCGCCCCAGCGATGGCTCAGTGTCGTATAGAGCGTGCTGTGAGGAATGGACTTTCCATCAATGAGCCGCACTGTAGCATTCTCAACACAATCGGAGAGGTCGAGTAAACGCTTTGGAAGCTGTCGGCCGAGCCTTTGGGTAAGCAGATTTTGCGACCCGCGCTCGTCGTGATTTCCGCGGCACACGGACATCTGTTTCTCAATCCATGCTAAGCTGGCAAGAGAATTTGTCGTTCGACTGGGAATTGGCCTCTCTGGCGCCGGATCTTTTTTGCACGCCGGCTCATAGTTAGCCAATTCTATTAGAGGTTGCAGAGCTCGTAATATCATACCAGCGATTGAAAAGAATTGATCGGCAATCTCCGTGAGATCTCCTGTTTCGTGTTCGCGGAAATAAAGGAACAATCCATGGAACGGTTGCTCATAGTCTGAATGCCACCATCGGACTATTTCCACGAATAACTGCACCTCGGGCGGGATATCTTGAACACGCTGTCTCGTCTTATTCGTCTTTGGCTTAACATTTGCGTCGACAACAGAGGGCTTCGTCAACCCATCTAATAAAATAGTACAAAGATGACATCCTGATTCTGCTTGCTCGCTCATGCTTCCTCACGTCTGGAACGATGTGATGTGATCTGGGTCTGGTCTGAGGCCGTGGTCAGTCTCGACATACGTGGTCCGCCACTTCGCATTCTTGTCAAAGAGACGTCGGCAGGTTGAGCAGAGAGCATCAGGGATCGCCAGAATTTCGTCCTTCTCCATCTTTGTACCTCGTTTTGACCGGCATCGAGAAAATAATGAGAAAGTGGGAAGGCCAGGAGCCTGCTAGGCTGGGGCGGCCTCGGTCGAGGTCTGTCCCACGCATTTAACGAACGGTCCTTCTTTGCAGGATGCGGTGTATCAGCATATAAGTAGTAGGGAGAATCAGACGACGATTTCTGAGAGCAATCTCGAATACTGTCAACCATTAGGTATTGTGTTATTGTGACGCGGGTTGGCGTAGAGCGCCTCAGGAGGTCGTTCGATGATGTCAGGCCTTGCCAAGCCTTGTCAAGGCTTGGCACTTTCTTAAGCGGTATTGCGTCTTGGCACGCCAGGCAGATAGATGGGCATTTGTTTCGCCTTGAAGATCGCGTGTACTCTCCCCTGCCTTTTGAACAGCTTTGACACGATCGTATCTGGAGTACTTGTCAAAAATGTGTGGGTGGTCATTGTTTGGGTGTCCCACAGAGTCTGGGGGAATATGGCAACGGCACTTGCATCGCAGTCGCCCGATCTCTTGGTGCTAGCCTCACCGAACACTCCCAAAGATCCAAGCTGTTGCGACGCAGATCGAGGCCCAACACCCGAATGTTCAGCTTGAGCTTATTGAAGTCGACTTGTCGTCCTTTGCTTCCATGCGCGAAGCCGCCGCAAGCATCAGCCGTGTCACGTCGAAAATTGAGATCCTTATCAGTAACGCCGGGGTAGTGGTGGTAGACTCCCTGTTCACCAAAGTTGGACTCGAACTCCGGTTCGGTATTCCCTTTCTGTGAACAAACTTGGTAATGCCGAAAATCCTGCAAGCGGCTCAAGTGTTCCCCACCAAAGATTCGACGCGGATCACCAATGTAACGAGCTCTGACCACAATATTCTCCCATGCGCTTCAGCGAGTACAACTTCCGGAAGCGGCCTGAAGATCTTCCCGAGAGGATCTCAAACCCAAGCATGTCTTTTGACCCTCCACCAGGGAAGACGTACGTGCCTTTCGCGGCTTATGCACAATCAAAGACCGCCAATGTACTTATGTCGCTCTACATCTCTGAGCATCTTTCTGGTCGAGGTGTAAGGTCAATGGCGGCTCATCCCGCCTCCATCTGCACAGATCTGTCTCGGAATTTAGACGAGAAGCACAGATCAAGGACAAGCCTAGATAGAGACTCTCCGATCGGAATGCAAGGGGTTCGCGTGCTTATTTTCTACATGATTCAAATTGACTACACGGTATTCTTTCTTCAGGCCCGGTCAATTATCAAGGGGTCTGCTTTTGAACCATGTCTGGATCCGCCTGTGGAATTTTGTCTTCTTGCCGGATCGATCCAATGCACCTACAGAGGCTGATTTGGAGGGCAGACGAGCCAGCCTGGATGAGTCTTCGAATGCTGTTTCGTGGACTAGGACCGTCTTGCCGTTAACCACTCCGTTGGTATGGGAGACAAATGCGCCTTTGGACTCGGCCACCTTGTGCACAGCATTCCAGCCATTTTCAGCTGGCTTGAAAAGAGCCGACTGAGGCTCATTGACGAGTTGTTGTAAGCATGAACCAAGGCAGTCGAGCAAAGATGTCCCAAGGTCCGACCACTCCTCGAATGTGACGACCTCAATGGTCAGAGATTCGTCCTTCAAGAAGGCCTGAATCTTCCATTCGCGCAAGGGTTCGAGATGCGGATAGACAGTCTCCATTCGACTGTTCGCCGTCAGAAAGGTCAAGGTCTCGACGTGCTCGACATCCTGGTGGACGACGGAATCGAACCAGTCCACACTCTCCGGCCAGTCGGTGCAGTCCCGGATGATCTCACTCAAGCCTATACCCTCAAAACGGCTGCTTTCGATGTGCTGCTGCTGGACAAAGTTGAGCAAGTCTGCTGCTGACCAGTCATTGTCGAACTTTACTCTGACTGGGATGTACTGCCAGGTCGGTCCCATTATCATGTCACAGTTTGGAAGGTCGATGTTACGCCCGCTCACGACCTCTCCAAAAGTCACATCTCGAAGAGAAAGGCAACGAGCCAGGCAAAGAGCCCAAGCGGCAGTTGGCAAAGTGGCAATGGTGGTATCCTTGGATCGAGTCGAAAGGTCAAATGTTCTGGTGAAAGAAACATGCTGTCTCGACACCAGAGAAGTCATAGGCCGCAGAGTTGTCATGTGAGAGCCTTGTAACAGGTCCCGCCAGTATTGGATACTTTCTGGGATATTCTCCCGGAGGACATGGTTGACGAAAGTCGAGAACGGCAAGGAGTTGAGAATTGTTTTCTCCTCGTACAGCGCCGCCAGTTGCTGCAGGAGGCGAGGCAGACACATCTCATCATACTGGGCATGTGAGATCCTTAGGATCAAGCAACTCCGCCCATTCTCGCCTTGCACAAAGAAGAACTTCACGAACGCCGTGCCTGGTGCCATTCGAGTCTGGATGTCGAGGTCACAAAGTTTCTTCGCGAAGCTTTCTAGATCGCCCTCGATCGCATAATCCACGATGGGCACCTCGAGGTCTTCCAGCACCACTCCATAACAGCGCTTCTGGTGCATCACGAAGACGGTGCGAAGAATTTCATTGCGAACAATCAGCTCTTGACAGCTCTTGGCCAGTCTGTGGCGGTCGATCGGGCCGTCCAGGTAGAAGATCTCGTATCGCGCTGAGTATCGAGGAAGATGAATCGTTCCATTCACGGCGATCTCTTGCATAAGGCGTGCCGGAAGAACGTCCTTTATCTTCCACTTTTCCTCTGCGAGGGCGGGCTTGATTGCTTTTGACACAAAGTCGTCCACGTCGCTGATGCCGAGTGTTGAGAAGGGAGTAATACTCTCCAAAGCAGCCTGCTCATGATGAGTCTCCTTGGCGGTATCCGCCATTTCGACCAGTCGCCTGTGGCGGAAGACTTGCGCCACAGACAACTCGAGGCCCTCTAATCGAGCCTCAGAAACAAGCTTCATGACTCCAATGGAGTCACCGCCCAGTGCGAAGAAGCTGCTCTCGGAATCAATCTCATCGTCTGCAACCCCAAGTATCCTGCTCCAGAGTTGGCGCAGCTTCGCTTGCCTCTTCGGCAGGAGTCGATTCTGTGGTACTGGTCCGTTACTCTGGGATGATGCTCGGGCCGGAATTTGGGGTCTATCGCCCTTGAGACCGAGGAAGACGATCGAACCATCGGTATTTTGTTTCACCAAATGTCCCGTCTGGTAGAGATAAGTCTGCTCCTTGGAGCCATCATTGAGGATCCAGTCGTTGTTGTCAATCTGGGTGAGGGGAGCCGCTTCCGTCGCCTCAAGTAGCAATTCTCCTACAGCACCCGGTGGAAGGAGACGTTCTGGAAGCGCCGGATCGACTATCCAAGTCCGCTTCACACTCTTTTGGATGGCATTTATCTCCGACTGCCCAGCTTGGAGTAAGCTGTGAACGCCGAGATTGCTCAATGGCCGTAGATCTGCTGGGTCGGGTTCCCTCATGATTTCAAGCCCTCCAATTCTGGTATTGGACTCTTGGCAGAGCTCTTGCACGGTTCGGCCAAAGAGTTGCAGCACGTTCTGCATCTGTGGCTGGTCCATAGTGGTTGAGTCAAAGCTAGCCATGGTTAAAAAGCCCCGCGAATCCAGCGAGCACACCAACATCAAGGCGTATGAATTGAATCGTAGGGCTTCCTGAGCAGCTTCGACATCGTTTACAGGCATGAAGCCATTGGCAGGGCAAAATCTGTCCACATCAGCTTCTCTTGACTCATTCTCACTGCTGGGATGCAGGACCATGCCTGTTCGGAGTTCGCAGGCTTCCTGGGCATCCGCAGAGAGACGCCGAATATGCTGCAGACCCATATGCTCATGAGGGATCCGGAGAACGGTTTGATCGTGCACACTCTGCAAGTACTCAGAGATGGTCAGATCCACGTCTACACGGACCCGCATCGGGACGGTGGTGATCAATGGTCCTTCAATCTCCCCGATGCCTGCCACAGGGGCATTACGCCCGGTAAGAGTCTCCCCGAACACAACATCTTGTGTGGAGGTGAATCTGGCCGCAACCAAGGCCCACGCTGCTCGGATGGCCGTGGCGATGGTTGTGTTCGAGCTCATCGACCTGGGAAATGTCACGTAGTGCTCCAACAACGCATTTGCCCGGGGTTGATAGCCCGCAATAGGGACAACAGGGAACTGTCGTCCTGTTGCTCCGCGCAGTTGCTCGGTCCAAAACGCTTCCGAACTCGGCCGATCTCGATCAAGTAGATACCTGATGAAGCTTTTGAATGGCGTTGGCTGCTTGGTCTCCAGGCCCTGGTAGGCCTTGTTAACTCGCTCAATAATCAATGGCATCGACCAGCCATCATATAACGCATGATGGATCGAGAATATGACATGCGTCTTGCCGTCTTTGACTTTTGCGTCTGTCACCAGACCGAACCGCGCAAGTGCATCTCCAAGCCCCATTCGTTCATTGCTGTCATGTTGCAGATATTGTTCCAGGTCGTCACTCAGCTTCCATGGCAATTCTCCTTTGATAACGACCTGCATCAGCCCGCGACCAGGAACTTGGACAATTCGAGTCCGCAGAATGGGGCAGCTGGAGGAAACCGCCTCAAAGGCGCTTCGCAGTAAGTTCGCGGTTTGAGCATTTGGCAGGTCCACCACTCTCTGTGCAACGTATGCATCGCTGTACTTGGCCGAAAGAGCCATGAGTCCTTCCTGAAGTGGGGTACATGGGTATACGTCTTCAATGTCCGACTCGGCTAATTTGCATAAGCCGGCCACTTGGTTCCGAGCGTCTTCTGCCTTCCAATCTTGAGTCAACAGAGAGTACGGAGGTATTTCTGCTTCCGATTCGCTGCCCACATGACCTGCTGCCGCCGACATGCGTGCAAGCGTTGGATTTGCAAAAATCTGGGCCACGGTAAGAGACAATCCCTCGGCGCGGGCGACGGCAACGAGCTTCATGGCCTTGAGGGAGTCGCCTCCCATGGCGAAGAAGTTGTCATCCACGCCAATGTCAAGTTCTGAACCGAGGACCGTCTTCCAGACTCGCTGGAGTGTTTGCTGCTCGTCGGTCTGGGGCTCCGGGTCCTCAACCACCTCCGTTCTGAGTTTTGCCAATTGTCGAGGTGTCATCGAGAGCCCGATCTCTTGGAGTCTCTTTCGGTCGACCTTGCATGACACCAACAAGGGCAGAGAAGCCAGGGGGATGTATGCTGTCGGGACCATGTACCTGGGGAGTTGAGCAGAGAGATACTTCTCAACGTCCGGAAGGAGCCGACGCAGCTCAATTGACAGGGAGGGCAACTCCTGGACAGTCACCTCATTCTTGTCTTTCCGTTCGGCTACAAAGGCCACCAAGCGAGGCTCGCGGTCCTTTCCACCGGGGGTAATGACTTCGACTGCGACGCTGACCGACGCCGGCAGCTTCTGCAGTAGGTGATGTTCGATTTCGGCCAATTCCACTCTCTGGCCACGCAACTTGACCTGTCGATCTTTGCGACCCGCAAAGACAAGACTGCCAGATCCGCGAGGATCATATCTGACCAGGTCTCCTGTCTTGTACAATCGCCCATGCCTTCCAGGGGTGGTTCCAGCCCCGGCAACCAACCAAGCAGGGTCATCGATGAAGACCTGAGAGGTTTTGTCGGGCTCATTCAGATATCCAACACCCACAATCGACCCTTCGACCAGCAATTCGCCCACCGCGCCGACCGGGGTCAGCGCGTCGTGGTCATCTGGATCTACTATCCAGGTCACTCCTCCGACGCCTTTGCCGATACTCGTGTAAGGCAGTGTGGGGTCAATCTCGTTATTGATGGTGCAGCCAACAGTGCATTCAGAAGGTCCATATGCAATGATGACTTTGGTGGTTTTGCCCCAGAGCGCAGCCTCTCCAGCGGACAGCGACTCGCCTCCTAACCCAAGAACCTCAAGAGAGGCCAAGGCTTCGACCGACAAAAGACGAGCAACCGAAGGAGTCATGTGAGCCATGTTGGCTTTCAGAGAAGTGATGGCGCCGCTGAGATCATTCACTCTTTGGTCGTCCGAGGGAATGCAAATACAGCCACCATTGGCCAAGGTGCAAAGCATGCAGTCGATACTGACGTCGAAAGCGTACGATGGGAAATCAAGCACCCTGGAATGCGGCCGGTAGCCGACAGCATCGGCTCTTGGTATCGCGCCAGTGGTGAAGTTCTCATGCGATATCATCACACCTTTGGGCTTCCCCGTACTGCCCGAAGTGAAGATGATGTACAGAACGGCCCACGAGGGTACGGGAGCTAGCTGTAATGCCACCGGCTGCTCACCGAGTGGCAGAAGCTCTGGACCGACTGTGACAACTGTCGCCTGAGGCGCAATTCTAGCGCCGAGGATGGCCTGCTTCAAAGATGTTATAACCACATGAGCGTCCACCTCTGCGGCTATGGTACTCAAGCGGCCTTCTGGCTGTTGTGGATCTGTCAGGACAAACGTGGCACCGACCCTCATCACCGCAAGCAGTGCAACGACGGCCCACATGGATTTCTCGAAGCACAAAGGTACTGATGTGCCTAGTCCCACTCCGATCTTGGACAGTTGCGTGGCCAAATGTCCCGAGAGGCGGTCCAGCTGTCCATAAGTCAATTCACCGTCCCAGGATTCCACGGCAATTTTCTCGGGATGCTCCGCAACTCTTTCGGCTACGATGTCGTGCATGCAGCGCTTGATTGCTGGGGGGACGGCTTTGTTCCATTCCCAAAGCCGTGCCAACTCATGGTCACCCAACGTTCTCGTATTCGTCATCACCTGGTCCTGCTCACTGCGCCGAAGGGACTCAAGAATGTCGACGAGCCCACAGACTTGGAACTCGGCCATCTCGGAAGACAGGGTTGAAGCTGCTAGACGAGATCTTCGGAGATATAAACGCCCTTTGTGGATGTGGACGTCGACGCCAAAGGAGGGAGACCCCTACGTATCAGTTAGTACCGGGTCTTGTTAGAGTCTCGGACGAGAGAATATACATCAAGCGTCTGGAGAGATGATACATCAGATGTATCTTTTGCGAATAACACCATGACATGGTTGGCCCAGTCCCAAACCGACTGCCTTTGTTGACTCGGTGTTGGCGCCTCTATTTCAACCCCGGAATCTGAACGTCGGAACCGTGTCAATATCTTGATCTTTTCTAGGAGCTCTGAAACCCCTTCTGTGCCGCTCGAAATGATGTCTTCGACTTTCTCCATGGTCAGCCTCCGAGGCAATGGAGACTGCAGATCATGATTGCCTGATTCGAAGAAGCCCCAGCAGCAGTATAGAGGGTTGTTGCCATTTCCGAGCACAATGCTCCCTCGGGAAAGAAGCAGAGCCCAGGCAAGCAATAGAAGATTGGTTTGCTCTGCGATCGACTTGAGCTTCGTGAGAGCTGGGACTTCAAAGGAGTTTGCACCACCCTCTGCCCAGGTGGGCATTGTGCCGTCCTTCCGGCCACCATGTTCGATATCGCCCGTGGCGACCGCGTCAGAAGACTCTCCATCACCAGGCAACCGGCTGTCGTCCGTCAATGACAGTGTCACCCCGTTTGTTGCGATGTGGCGGTCGCCTCCGCCATCCTCGACGCGGTCAACCATCAGCACACAAAGGTCAGGAAGGTGTGTCTACTGGCCAGAGGAAGCCAGACACATTGGGAAGCTATTCAAGGACGAAATAGATACTACAGCCATGTGGTGATGCACAAGCGCCAGGATTCGTTCTAAATAAATGCTACTTCGCATCGGGTCTCGTGCCAGAAGCCATTGTGTGGAATCACCTCTGTCTGGTTCTGCCTCGCTTTCCCTTCCAATCTCCGATTCGGAGCAGAAACGTTGGCAAAAATAATTCCAAGAACTACGCGCCCTTCACTGGGCATTGAGATCGGACACTCTGGCCCTCGTTGAGCAAGTGTTCGGAACCCAGCCTCCAGACAGCTGGAGGGGTCGACGGCGGCAAATGGATCCTCTGGTTTCAGGGCCCGGAACTTTTCCAACATGTGCTCTACTGGGATGTAGGCTGTTCCGAGGTTGTATGGAGGTCGACTGATATGCAAAGCTGAGACTGGGTACAATTACTTTACCGTCGGTACGGTGGTAACTGTACTGTAACGCGAACTGATACAAAATGACGGTATAATTACCAGCAAGTATTGGTCGCAGGGTTGGAGCATGTGCAGACCCATAAGACGATGTATTGCCAGTACCAAGTGTATTCGGTATGTCCTAAATCATGGCGTGTTGCTCAAGCGAGACGCTCTTGCTTGCTTGCGGGATTTTCTGAAGAGCCTGACTTCTTATTTTCCCGGTCATTACTGCCGAGGGGGTGGAGGGCAACGGAGCGGCGTGGGTCTTGCGCACAGTGCAGTTCAGCCAAGAGGAATTGCAGAGGGGTTGCGCTGGATACCGATGCGAAGGGGGACCACGCCGAAGCATGATCCGTCGTCACAATGCTGGCCAGTTGGCCAAGAATATAGCGTAGCATGAGAAAGAAACCATGCCTAACACGTTGATCACGGCCGAAGGTCTCGGGAAGCGAGTAAAATCTCATGAGCGGGAGTCGGTTCCCACGCGACACTGCCTACTAAGACCGAGTCAGGGAAGTCACGACGTGCCGACCATCACTGGTGGAGGTAGGCGACGGGTTATGGTAGACGCATGGAATACGAGCCAAGTGGAAGAGTCGGGCTGGAGGTTGCGGATAGTGAGTCGCATTTGGCATGTGGAGGGCGTGAGGCTTGGGTTCGCACTGTGTATGTGCTCGATGGACTGTTCTGCATTTTTTCTGCTCGGACTTTTAATCCCAGTTAGGGCCTGGCCCTTGAGGCTACCAACGGTAAGGGTTGGAGAGTTTTTCTATCTCCCCGGACACAGTCTTGGGGATATTATTGCTGTATACACCAGACCCCCCTTCTTGCTAGCATTACTCCTTCTCTGACAAACTGGGTGGCGACTATGGTGCATCGATGATTGATTACGGCATCAGTAGCTGGGTATTTGATCGAGTATAGGATGAGGAGAGCATGAGAGTATGTGAAGTTGATTTCTGCTAGGTTCGGACCAGGATTTTGTCCAGTCTGTTCGTATCGTAACAGCGCAAGTAGTCCACACCTGCTGCAGCATCTTTGCGTGCAGATGAGGACTCTGACTGTTTCAGCAAGCTATCTCTACTGCAGCAGATTGCTTTGAGCCCCTAGGCACCGGTGGTGCAAACCTCTCAAGACGTTTTGCCTTTACTCATTCAAATAATTTCCATCTAAGCCTCATCGTGTCCAATTCAAAGCTCCCGGGATCTTGGTTTAGAGCTTCGCTGCCTGCTTTGACGGTCTAGGAGTCTCGACCTCTTCCACTGGAGACCCAAAGTCTACCGACTGGAAAAACCTCATGCGCTCGCACCTGACAATTGCAGAGCGTTTGTGCGGCAAATCGGCCAGTTTGTGGATATGAAACCCGTTTACGGCGTCGTATCCTAGTACATTGGCGTTGGTGTACTTGGGTTCGCCGACGACTGTCATCGTGCGAGGCTCGTCAAGAAACAGGTAGTGTATCAGGCTGGACCACCATGCCGAAGCACGGTGACGGCCTCTAAACCGCACGTCTCCGACAAGAGAATGTCGGCCACGGTCCCAATCCCCAGCGGAGGGTGAGATATATACACCCATGTGATCTTCCTGTTGACAAAAGGTTAGCCGGGATAAAAGAATAACGAGGGCTCAAACCCTTGAAAGAAAAAACTGGGACAAAGGGAAGTCGACACGCGGAGACTTGAAATACATACCCTTGCCCAATAGACTTCAAAGTATGCAAAGAATGTATCATTGAATCTTGCTAGGATTGCCATCTGATGCGGATCCTCATCCATTTTTCGCAGATATTCGCGGTGTTGCTCCAGCGTGCCGGTTTCATTCCAGCCAGCCGCCACTCTCGGGTCATTTTGCCATTCGTGGAACAGCCTGAGATGCGTCTCGTCACACCAGTCGAGATGGACCATGGAAAAGAATTCATCCAAGTGCGGCACGTAGCGACTGTATATCACGACTCCACGTTTTGGTTTTGGAGGCCGGACGGGATGTTGAGCGTGCACTGGACGGCCTTCGATGCTGAAGGTCAAGGTATGCTCATACGGAAATGCAGGGTAGAGAGTTAACGACTTGGTAATGAGATGGCTGTAAAGGTCTGGATGGGCTACCCATGCCGGGCGTCCGCCGAATGGGGATGCTGCTCCCTGCCAGAATGCCGAGCGTGAGATTGATACCTGGGAGGATATTGTGTGTCGTGTCGCGTGGTCGGGTCTTGACGGCTTCGGTGGCGACCTCGCGAGGCCCGTCGCTTGAAGCGCTTCAGAAAGCTGATTCCTCCCCGTGCCACCAAGCTCGAGCCGGAACGATTCCAAATTCGGGTGTGCTGTGAAGAGCGCATATGTCAAGTTCCACATCTGGCTTACGGTGGGAGGAATGCTGGAGTTCCAGGACACGTAGGATATCAGACTTTGGTGGTAGCGAGCCCAGGCCGTGTTGTCGCCCGTCGCGGGTACAAATGCGTCGGACTCGGCAACGAGGTCGCAAAAAGTCAGGGTTTCATGGTCCAGAGGTTCGGGTGGTAGCACGGAGTCGGGTAATTGGTCTGCTGCGAGGATGAGCCTGAGTAAAGTTCGTTTGTTTTCGTTGGTATTGTCTATCTTCGAGACTTCTTGCACTGTGTAAGTGGTTTTCCAGGGCTCAGGAAGCCTGACTAGCAATGGATGCTTCAATGACCCTGCCGGCATGTTCGTTGCTAGTGACGATGAGCGAGCACTTGTGGAAGTACCCGATTTCCCTACAAACAGGCGAAAAGTCTGAACTCACTCTATGACAGGTTAGATATCGTCGAGCCTCATCAAAAGACCATGCTTGGATCACCTTGTAGGTGGAATAAGCTCAATATTTGCTTCCTCTGGCACTGATACAGTGCTGTCCATAGAAAGCAGGTGCCGGGCTCATGATGGGCCGACCGAAGTGGACGTGTCTCAAACCAAGCGACTAGGGAGGGCTTGGTTCCGCTGTTCGGCAAGACGATGGCTCAAACTACTTGGTCCTTTCCCGTTCTGTCTAGTTTTCCTTGGCAAGCTGCCAAGTCGCTTGGAAGAGTCTGATAAGATTAGATGGGAAGGTGTGACGTAAATCAGATTAGATAAAGAATACTCGGTGACTTTTGCCGAAGTGGGGCTCCAGAGCTCGACATCGCCTCGTGCTCGGCAAGCTACTGTAAGCCATTGCCCACCCTGGTCGTGACTGTTCAGAAACTCGTGCACCTCTCTGTGTATCATACCATTTTGTCTGTCATCGGGTTCCGTGTTTATTGCTTGAAGGACACTGCGTGGCTGGGTGAGGCTCTCGACGGCGGAGAACAGAACGTAAAATGCCTCAAAGCCGAACTCGGGACAACACGATTGTGTTCTTGGGTTTGACTTCGACTTTGCCTTGACCGACTCCGTGATGTGTCCAACTATGATAGCTCTTGATAGGCTTCTGCTTGCCCTCGTTGATAGTCCTAGATGCCATCTGTCACGAGCGAGCTACAGGCAAGACTCGTGTTAGTGGGTAATCAAGGCCTGGAGTTCTCCTTCTTGAAGCTCAAACGATCTGACAATGATCGGGAGTGTTGTCGAGATAGATCACGTACAACTCTCGTGTCGTCGAGCAGATCCAGGTACTAGACAACGGATTGTGCTTTCTCTCGGCTTCCGTAGAATTCAATTAGCTGGAGTTTATTCATCTCATTATCCCCTTCTCCTTGTCCTAGTTGTCTGTCTCTATTGCTATGTGCATGGCTCTATCCGAAGTATATTCCTCAGCTCATTCGACGAAGGGGGAACACGACTTCCGCCCTTGACGCCGAAAATAGGTAATAGCCTAACCAACACCAATCATTCTATGTTCCTTTTTTGGCCGCTGTAGACAGTAGCAAACCCAGATTGGATTGGCATTGGAGTCTGCACCGTCAGACTCGGTGTGCTGGTTTGTTGCACTTTGACAGGGATCGCTGATGGCAAAGACGGCTGGAGGATCGGAAGTGGCGTTACAGTCGGACTGATAATGAGGTTCGCAAGACCTGGTAGCGAGCTAATCGACACCTGAGGGGCCATCCCGTTGTCTTGAAGATATCGAGGCTCGAGGTGAGCTACTTTCGGATCCTCTTGATGTTGCTCAGGATGTGTGCCAGGAACCTCAGGGTTGACGACTGGGATCTCAGGGAGCACGATTGGGACCTCCAGATCTGCCAAGGGAACGTCAGGATTCAGTTGAAGCGGCTGCGGGTTCTCTGGCAGAGGCTGTGCTGGAGACACTGGATTTTCTGCCGTGGCCTGCTGCTGTTCCGCAATCAGCCTCGCTTGCTCCTCGAGCGGAAGAGCCTCGAAGGAGGCTTTGCTGAAATCCCAAAGCTTCACACAATCCGGATCCCAGTTGCAAGCCTCCACAGGACCGTAAATCGGATGACTATATCGAGGGTGCATCATAGGCCAACCGGACGCATGATAATGGTGTTTGACCAGCGCATTTCGTGAGACATGAGTGCCGGAATCCGAATGGCCCTGACCAGCAGCGAAGGCCTCGACCGTGAGAACCAAGGTTCCTCCTACGAGCTTCGATTCGGCCATGTTGTGGAAATCGTCCCAAGAGACCTCTCTCCCTTCTCGCTGCGACATCTCAGCAAGGATGGCCTGCGTAAAAGCCGAAGGGCCTGTGCCGCTAATGACGTCGTCAAAGTTGAATGTGACCTGAGAGATAGGCACCTTCTGCCTCTCTGAGACGTCATACAGCCATTTGATGATATTTTCGACAAGTCGAAGCATAACTGGCAGCCGCGGCTTGCACACAAACGTCCATTGACAGAACGACCGCGACTTCGGCCCAAGAATCGAGTGGTTGGCGAATTGCGGTTGGTCAATCTCGACCCCAATAATCATGTCCATGTTGTCTTCTTGGAAGCGACCAGTGTCCGGGATAAACCTGTCGATGGGCTTAAGCGCCTCCACGTCAATATCAACATAGACCCCTCCTTCAATGTACATGACCAGATAGCGCAGTAAGTCAGCCTTGATGATTCTGGCCGTGAGTGACTGGTACACGTGGACGATGTCAGGTCGATTGATTCCACCAGATCCAAAGTGAGTCTCCACGTATTGCATATCATTGCCGTCAGTCAAAACTTCGTATCGGAAGCCCGGGTTCTTCGTGACCCAGGATCTTGCGCACAATAGATCTCTCTCCTCGAAATCCAGCGGGTCAACTTTCCATGACTGCCAAATCTTCCTGGGAAATGCTCCCGCTGTCAGCGTCGCCTGGTAATTGTGGTTGTTTCTCTTTGTCAAATCGGCCGGTGCCTGAGGCGTCTGTCCGTGAGAGCTGAGCTGCGACAGAATCAAAATAACGATCGCGCAGAACAGTATGTAGATCGACAAGGTTCTATGCGCCTGCTTGGCCACGCGACGCTTGATGCGACCAAACACACCCGCGTTGACCTTTGGGAGCGTCATTGTTGGATGGAACAAGTTATATCAGCGACTCCAATGTCAAGGAGTGAAGATGGAAGGTGCTTGATGGATATTCGTCGCGAGTTTGAGACGGAAGCTGTCGACTATCAGTGGCCGAAGCTCCAGACGCAGCTATCTAGCTAGCTAGCCAGCTCTGGTCAGTTACATTCGAGTTATCATTGGGAAAGCGGTCTGCATCGTGTCCCGAAATGAGACTGGTCGCCGATCCCAGCAGGGAGCTTGATCGTCCGCCTTCGCGCAGTACAGAGATTTCACAGGCCCAGTTGCCTTGGCACAACACCATACCACGGAAAACTGTAGAAACGCTTTCGGACCAGTGGTGATGGTAATCGAATAGTGCGGTGACTTTCGATAGGCAGGGCAAGCCAAGAGACGAAGGCTCCCTGGAATAGGTTCGAGGTATGTTGAAGTGGCTCCAGGCGACGGGAAATCGGTCAAGGTAGCCGATAGAGTGTGATATCACCTTCGCCATCCTAAGGCATGGTTCTCTAGGAACTGCCGGTTGTGAAAAGCGAACGAGACATCACATGAGAGCTCACTGTGCGAGATCGGAACAGTCTCACAGGCTGGTTTCGACCGATAGTTCCATCGCTGTTCTGTTCAGCTAGAAGACCAACTAGTCGCGGGCCACCCCATGCCTCTCTCTATGGGTGGGTACCAATTGACGGCATATCGTGTGACTCCCACATCGTTTTCACCTGGGCCCTAGGCTCGAACCAGGCTTTTAGGGCCGAGCTCGGAGCGGAAACCAGCTCTCAAGACCTCTGCATTAGACTCGGATGAGCATTTTAGATAAAGGAAACAAGCTGAGGCGCAATACGGTTTGCTTGAGTGGCAAGGCGTGGCTGCTTGATGTGGAACAAGGAGAAAGAGGCCGGAGGCCCAGTGCTTCAAAGTTAATTCCCTAGTGTGCGCAATATGGCAAGGTGCAAATGCAGCATTCGATGATGTTCGATGTGTTCAAGCATACTCGCGAATGCAGCAACACCGCCGGCTTTGGAGGGGGTAGAAGAATCTTGCTCGTTGTCATCTTTTCCCAATACCCCACCGGTTCAGGATATCCTAAGCCTTTTTCGATCTGACGAGTCTTAGAACCTACTCTGCAGGTTTGCGAGAGCCTTCGGTGTCTGCTACAATCGGACAGTCGCATCCCCTTAGAGGTCGAACTCTAGGATACGCGGTCCCCCGTCGATGTTGGGGATGTTCTGCGGAAGTCGCCATTTTGGCTACCTTGCATACGGTGCTCTAGCCCTGCTTTATTCGAATTAATCAAGCTAGCTTAGTGGGTGTGACGCATCGACCACTATACGGAAGAATGGGTGTTGTATGAAATGTGGGTTTGTTTACACGGACTAATGGGGATGTGTACGGAATACACGCGCTGATGACAAGGATTAATGCCAGCCACCTTATCAGATCCGTGGTCGACCGACTTGGCATGTCGACTAGAAAAAGAGGTTTTTACAAGTCAATCAAAAGACGAAATCTTTGATAATAACAGGTTTTAATACGCGGGATACAAATACTGTATGGTTACCGCCGCAATACTGGCCTGACGAACCTGCACTATCCCAGGCCACCGTCTGGATTGGCGACACGATAGTCAGTTGTCAAGACCCCTTGGCAGAGGCTCGAACGGCCGCGATTGCCGAGGAGGTTGTCCGACCGTCGATGACCTTTCCAGTCTCGCCGACGTCGGCGGCGAGAGAGCAAATAAATACCATTCGGCCGCAGCCTTCTGATATTTGAGGACCAATCACAACCTCATCCGGTTATATCGCCCTGTGCCTTTGCTCCAAGAGACCGAGTTGGTCACTATCGTCGTTCGTTCTCACGTTCAAGTCCTCGAAGATGAAGACCTTTACCGTCAGAGCAGCAGCCGTCCTGGCATTGGCGCTTCCTGCCTTTGCTCAATCCGTCTTAGATCTACCCCAATGCGCTGTAAGTCTCTCCCCAAGCTCAGAGTCTGGAGGCCATCATTCGCGACCTGAACCTTCAAGCACTTCCAAGGTGTCCAAGCTCACAGATTGATAGCAACAACCTATCCTAGAAGGCTTCAGTGCCTCTGGATGTTCTCTGGTGGACATCGCCTGTGTGTGCAACAACGATGGATTTGTCAACGGCCTGATCGCATTGATCCCGACAGTCTGCAACGAGGCTGAGGTCGCAGGTACGCATGCTAGATATCCCATTTCTCCTAGGCTCCTGTTTCGTTGGGAGGACGAGCAGATGTCTCTTTTCTGCACTACCTTGCTGAAACAATCGTTGAGCTGGATCCTACCATTGCTTCTGTATAGTCACCATGAAGTTACTGACCCATTCTACAGAGACTATCAAATTCGCAAGTGACATGTGCTTTGCCTACGGTGTAACCCTGGATCTTCCAGACGATCTCTCCGGCTCTTCTGCACCAGCTTCGACTCCAGCGCCCGCAACTTCCAGCGCCCCAGCATCTTCTAGCATCACGCCAGCCACTTCCACAGCGGAGCCTGCAACCTCAACCGCACCGGTGCCCACCTCCAGCAGCTCTGCCTCCGTGTCCGCATCATCAACCACAGAGTCTACCCCCTCCTCGGTCAGCACCAGCGAGTCCTCTGTCGCTTCAGAGTTCACCGGTGGTGCAGTCCCAGGCAAGACTGTTGGGGTGTCCGGTTTGCTCGGAGCAGTCGCGCTCGGCTTGGCCGCGGCTCTTTAGATGTACCAGGATCTTGCCACCACTGTCGGTTTTGGAACCAGTCACGACGCTTGAACAGACAATCGTTGTACCACCAGAGCCTGTGTAAGATCATCTAGCAGTGATAACAACCGTCGAGAGTTCAGCCAGCGGGACACGCTGCAACCTGTGGCTATTCTGGGAACTAGGCTCGGGCAGTACAAGTGGCCATCTTTTGACGAATTCTTACCGCTCATTTGTGTATCCTACGGTCACATAGATCGAAGTATATAGAATATTGATACAACCCTGTATCTGCACCTCAGAACTTCTCGGCGGCCCAATCTCATGCGATCTGATGCATTCGGAGTGTAAACATCCCCGGAGCGGCACCGGTTTCTCCTCCAATATCGCCAGATATATGCACTTTGACATCTGCGGGGGAACCCTAGCAGATGGCGTAGATGAGGACCCTATATAGCTTACCGCAGCCATGTACCGTCCTGTGGAGGCTGTAAAAGCACGCGAGACATCCTTTTAATGCCAGGGATACTGATCCGCTTTGCGGCCGGATGAGGTCTGATAGATTGTGTAGGTATCCTCCAGAAGAATGTGCAGAGCCTAAAGAGCAAGAGGCAGGAGCAGCGTCTTTCAGTGACGCGTGAATTCTTCAATGCCAGCCACTACAGGTAGATTTCCTCTCGGTTACAAAGGTCTACTACGTTTCTTGGTCTCAATTGGGTGGCGAGGCGAGGCCTGAAATTACAAGGTCTACAAGAGTTCATGCATCCCACAAACGGATCTGCCACAATGGTACTGCATGAGCCAAGACCTCCCAGACACCACATGCATGTCGCAAAACCTCATACCTTTGACAACACAACCCTTCCCCCCGCATAGATGCCTAACTAAGGATCTGTTGCTGCGCATTCAGTCTGTAGCTCGCACTCCTGGCCATCAACTCGCTATGCGTGCCATGGTCGGCGATCGTGCCATGCTCGACGATGAAAATGCGATCCGCCCGCATGATCGTGTGCAGACGGTGGCTTATCGCGATCAGGGTGATGCCGGAGCCGCGAACAGCCTTTTCCAAGCCATCCTGGAGAGCCTGTTCTGTCTCTGCGTCGAGGGCGCTGGTGCTCTCGTCGAGCAAGAGTAGGCGTGGCTTGCGGACTAGGGCTCGCGCAATGGTCAAACGCTGTCTCTGGCCTCCGGAAAGTTGAGACCCATTAGGCCCACACTCCGTGTCATACTGTTGTGGCAGTGCCATGACAGTGTCGTGGATGTTGGCCAGTTGACAGGCTTCCTGGATTTCGGCATCGGTGGCTTCATGGCCGGGTCGCGCACCTAGCCCGACGTTGAATTTGACGCTCCCGCTGAAAAGGGCGTTGTCTTGCGGCACGACTGCCATCTCGTCGCGAAAGTCGCGGTGGGAAACATCCACACCATCAATCTCAATGTGCCCCGACGTCGGACGGTACATGTGCTGAAGCAGGCTGATGATGGTCGACTTGCCGGCTCCGGAAGGCCCAACCAGTCCACAGAACTGGCCCGGCTGGATCGAAAATGACACGTCATTCAGGACAGGTCGGTTCGGGCTGGAAGGATAGGCGAAACCTACGGAGCGGAAGCATACGCTGGCCCCGCCGGATTGTGCAGGAAGGCTTGAGGGGATCTCAAGAGCAGCTGTCCCCTTCTCGAGGTCAACGCCGTTCGGACCAGGGGCTCTGCTGGGTGCCTCTGAGAGTGAATGACGGTGTGGGACATGGGGACCCCGACCTATCAGGCCGAGGACTCGAGATGCCGCTGCACGGGCACGAGATACCTCAGGCGCAAGACTGAACATCTGGCCCCACAGCTGGGCGCTCACCAGCATGGCGACCAAAATGATGAAGAACTGCTTCTGTGTATTCTCCCCCTCAAGGATCTGGTGGGAACCCCACCAGTAGGCAAATGCATAGACGAAGAACCCGGTACTGTTAGAGATGGCTAGCCAGAAGTTTGTGTAGACGCTGGAGACGACGATCTCCTTTCGCGGTGCGCTTAGCGCTCGCAAGTAGGCGTCCATGACTTCGTGTTCGAGAGAATATGTTGCGATGGTCTTGAATGAGGTCACCGTCTCCATACCGATCCCGACCGACCGTGCGAAGGCCTTGGAACTGCGTTCCTCGAAACGTGATAGGCTGTACAGCTGCATCAGGCCGGATCCCAACAGAAGCGGAATCATCGAGAGGCACACCACCGCGATTTTCCAGGCTATAATATGAGACAAGACGATGGCGACGCCGAAACTGACGAGGATCGAGAAGATGGTGCCGATTGTTGATCCGCTGAAACCCCCAATGGCCGTACAGTCCTTGGTAATGATGGACAAGAGCGTCGACGGATCCTGGGCTGTGGACTGATGCCATGCCATATCCTGCTCCAATAAAGACCGGAAAGACTTCATGCGTAACTGGTACAGGAGCCTCTCCGCAATGACGGCAAACGAAGACCAGCTGAGGAAGTGTGCGAAGAATTCAACCCCGGCAACCATAAAGAGCATTCCACCAAAGAAGCGTCCGAGGTACAAGATTCGCTTGACGGTGGCACTGCACGGGCTGAGTGCGTCCACGACATGGCCGAAGATCAAGCCTGCAGCAGAAAATGTGCCACCGATGATGGTTGCAGCAAACATAGCCATGACAAGCCATGAAAGATTAGGGCGGACAAACCGACTCAGCCCTCTTGCTATGGCCCACGTCGAAAGGCCGGAGTCGAGGCTGATTTTCTTCGGCTCGGAGTCATCGTCCACAAGATCGTCTGTAGGGTCTTGTCTAGGCGGTTGCTTCTCGTCGAGCAATGATGTATCATGGATGCCTCCGATTTCCTTCTTCTCGTCGGAGAGATCTAATGAGGTGGTCTTGGAATTAAACCCGGATGGTCCATCAGCTCTGTCATCCTGGTTCGATGTGTTGAGTGCTTGCAAGCTAACCATGTCGGCGAATAAGCCAGGCTTGGCCATCAGCTCGTCGTAAGTACCCTGATCGATCACCTCTCCGGCTTTCAGAACAACGATGTTGTCTGCATTTCGAATGGTCGAAAGACGATGGGCAATGGAGATAACGGTCCTGGTCCCGGCGATCCTGTCGATTGCGGCTTGAATACGCTGCTCGCTTGCCGAGTCCAGCGACGCCGTAGCCTCGTCTAAAATCAAGATCTTAGGATCCCGGACGAGGGCACGTGCCAGAGCAATCCTTTGCTTCTGGCCTCCACTCAGCGATTGTCCTCCAGAGCCGACCAAGGTGCTATAGCCACGTTCCAGGTGTTGTACGAAGCTGTCAGCATCGGCTAGTCGTGCGGCGTGTTGCACCAACCGCACGATCTCTGCAACATGGGGGCCATGTATCTGAGCAACATCTGAGAGGTCCGACGTCTCTGCCGCCAATGTTGCAAGTTCTGGCCCCAGTAGTTCTTCACGTAGGCACTGGTGTTCAGGCTTTGAGGAATTGACGAGTCCGAGTGCGATGTTTTGTAGGACGGACCGGCTAAGCAGCAATGGCTCCTGTTGCACCAAGCTGCTAAAACCCCTCAGGTTTCGAATGTTGATATCCGACACGGGGTGAGCGTCGAAAAGGACGTTCCCTTGAATCGGGTCATAGAGGCGTGCTATCAAAGCGGCTATGGTGGACTTGCCGCTGCCCGAGGGACCAACTATGGCTGTATGCTTTCCCGCCGGAAAGAGCAAGTTGATATTGCGAAGAACAGTCTCCCCTGGTCTCGACGGGTATGCGAAAGAGATATCCCGAAACTCAATCGCACCCGGTGTGTCAGGAGGAAGAGTTTGACCGGCATCTGCGGTGCCATCGAGTAGGGATTTATGGTCAATGTCTCCCTTTAGCTTCTCAAATGCTGTTGCAGCGTTACCGAATAAGGGTAACAATGGTGCTGTAGACCCAAGTACGACACATGCTAAATACAGTGCATGTCAGACTCGGAGTTTGATCATCGTGCAAGTAGGCTTGCATACGTACCATCTACCAGAATGAAGACCACGGTATATATTTCGCCGACCGTCGAGCCATTGCCTTTCCCCGAAAGCATGTCAGCGATCATGTGGCTGCCCTGCCAGAAGGCAAGGGAGTTGGCAGAATAGGCGATAAAGTAAAGCAATCCTGCCTGGATGGCGGCAACAGCGCCTTTCCTAATGCCTTGTCCACGACTGACTGTCATGTACTCCGAGAACTTTTGTTCCAGCCGATAGCCAGCTCCGAATGCTTTGACAACTGCAATGTGAGAGAGTGCTTCGGAGGCGATACAGGATGCGGAAGTGACAGCGTCTGACATGCGACCGGAGTATTTCTGGAAAAACCCACCGCCAACAATGGCGACAAGCAGAAAGGCCGGAACCAAAGAAATCAGCATGCCAGCAAGCCTGGCTTCTTTGATGAAGGCCACGACATAGGCACTGATGAAGAATGAGATACTGGCGATATAAATTCCGACTTTCTCACATGTGCCAGTCTGAACCGCCTGGATGTCGCTGTTGAGTCGTGAAGATACTTCTCCTGATTGATGCTGATCGATGAAGGCTTGATCTTGGCGAAGTAGACTGGCAAAGTATTGCTCACGTAAACGGTGCGCAAGCCGCTGGCTCAGAAGACTCCAGCAGACGACATGGAGGAAGATCAAGACCAAAGCGGCCGCCGCGATGTAAACCAGCTTGAGCACTCTGTCGTCGATGCGGGACTTGTAGAAATCTACATCTCCCAGCGCGGTAACCACGCACGATGCCCCATTGATGTCGTTCACGAGTTCTCCGAACAGAATGGCCATGAGCGGAAAGGGCACCCCCGAAGCTGCAGCGCATACGGTCCCAACGAGCATCAACCCCACGTCTATAGGCGTTGAGGCAGCATAGGTGAGCAGGTGAAGATAGGCAAACAGGGGCTGTTTTATCTTCGTCAGAAGCCATACAGTGCATCGATCGCGTACTGCCGATGTAGCACTTACCGACTTGGTCTTTTCGAGTTTCGGCTGTGGAACATCGTCGGCTGGAGGGCCATTTTCCACCATATTTGCATCAGATCTGACAGAATCGAGAGGCCTTGCGCTGTTAGCCTGCATGCTTGCCATGTCCAGCACCTTTGGGCGTTGTATTCTGCTAAGCCAGGCTTCTCAATTGTCTCTCCATTCGACCTTGTGGCTTCTTGCGAGGTTGACCGAGACCTGCTGGCTTAGCTAAGCGGGTCCCGTGCAACTGGCGTGTCGAGTCTAGGTGACTGACATGCTTTAGCTGAAGCCCTTGCTCGTTCAAGCTCCACGTCCGCAGTGAGCCCACCTGGGCGGCAGAGATTTTTTGACTCAGATCGTGAAATCTGCCATTGGAAGCGATATCGGCATCATCCACAGTTCATGCAAGCTTGGAGCTCGGTGCTTTGCTTCGAGAATTGTCTTGGTAACATTTCGAGGAGGTGGCGCTGGAATACACAAAGCCACAGTACTGTCATTTCATTTCGTCTGACGACGGCATTTACCTTCTTTGTCTAGGGGGCCCAGCCTTGCCTCCGCCAAGCTCTCCACGACCCACCGCACGATCACAGATTGGTCCATGGTCCTCATGCCCAGCCTTGGCTGCTCGAGGCGCGCTTCGGGCTTGCTTGCCAAACGAGGGTCTGCCATCGAACGAGGGGCCCGGCCCGGGTCCAGTCACGTTCTTGGTTTACATTGGCTCCCAAGGTTGTGCAGCGTGCACAATAATGATGGTGGGAGAAGGGTTGAACAGCTCCACGTCCAGCGCAAACAAGTCAAGAAAGTGTTGGTGGACCATCCGGCCGACATCAACCAACAGAGGCTACCTTCCCACCTCTGCGTAGGGCATCTCCGGAGCAAAACCAACCCCTCTTTCACCAGTATAGTTCGGTTTAGCATTCACTTCGATGGTTTGCCCACGCCTTCAATTCTATGAGCAATTGCGCAAAGAGCCGAGATCGGCCTGCCGGCACAACAGAATGGCGATCAACAAAAGCGGCATATATTCCCGATCAAGAGGTTGACAGTCCGGAAAGTTCAGGCCAAGCTTCTAGCTTTACTCACTTGAGCACACCACGACATTCTGTATACGCACCCGTTGTAGGGGTCGTGTTCTCCGAGAATTTGAGAGCAAGGCGTGAGCCGACTTGAACCTGGAGTCTGCTCTGTACTTCTACCTTCGACTCGTTCTAATCTGTGTGAGATAGGAGTATCGCCTGCTAGGAACTGCACATTCCCAGCCCGCTGGACGTTGAAGTTGCGCTCCAAAATGGGATCCCATTCAGAAGAGGTGGCCAAAAGTCCTGGATTGAAGGGATTCGTCAACAGCTTGTTCAGACATACGTCCACAAATGACAGAGACAACACCGCTGCAGAGGAGGCCCGCCAGGACAACGACGGGGACGAGGAGCTGGTAGAAAAAGATGCTCAAACTGGTGTACAGCGTGTTCAAGCGGCAGCACACGTCTGGACCACGTGGCAGATGATAGGGGCATACGTGTGGTGAGCAAGACTCTGCTGGCCAAGGTGAAGTTCATGGCTAATCACGAACAGCATTTGGTTGATTTATTTTGTGGCGTCGATGCAAGAAGTGGTGCTTCGGTCTTTGAACCCTTATGTGACCAGCGCCTTCTCGTTGCATTCGTTGACTGCCGCGACGAACATCATCTCCAGCATTATTGGTGGACTCGCCAAAATCCCCACCGCCAAAATCCTCGACACCTGGGGGCGACCGCAAGGTCTCGCACTGATGACTTTGATCTGGACCGTCGGCTTCGTCATGATGGCTGCTTGCGAAAACGTCGAGACATACGCCGCAGCCCAAGTATTTTACGTTACAGGGTACGTCAAAGCAGACAGACTCTCCTCCCCGTGCTTTATCTTCATGTGGACTAAGTCTGTGTCGCTAGTGCGCAAGGAGTCAGCTACTGTTTAACTGTGTTCATCTCCGACACCTCCTCGCTGAGGAATCGAACCCTCATGCTGTCCGTTGCAACGTCGCCGTACATCATCACCAGTTGGATCGGCGGCCCCATATCGCAAAATATCGTTCAAGGACCCGGCTACAAATGGGGGTTTGGCATTTTTGCCATCGTCATCCCTGTGGTGATGGCGCCCCTCATTCTTCTGTTCTTGTACAACCAGCACAAAGCGCAGAGAATGGGTCTGGTTGAAGCGAAAAAGATCAGTCTAACCCCGCGGTCTTTGAAGAATTATGCCATCGAGGTCGACCTTGTGGGCATTCTGCTGCTCGCTGGTGGCATGGCGCTATTTCTGCTCCCCTTTAGCCTGTACTCCTATCAGTCGGACGGTTTCCGGTCGAACATGATCATCTGCATGATCACATTCGGAGGTGTTTTGCTAATCCTGTTTGTCTTGTACGAGAAGTACTTGGCGCCGAAGACGTTTATCCCGTTCGACCTCCTCATGGACCGGACCGTCTTCTGCGCAGGGCTCATGTTCGTTTTCGTGTTCTTCAACTCGGCAGTCTGGAACAGCTACTTTTTCTCCATGCTGCAGGTGGTCTGGCGCCTGAGCATCACCAACGCCATCTACGTCCAGGCCATCTACCGCACCGGCTCCTGCCTGTTTGCTTTCGCGGTTGGTTTGGCTGTCCGTTGGACAGGTCGCTTCAAATGGATCGCAGTCTACTTCTCCATTCCGCTGATGATCCTGGGTGTCGGGCTTATGATCAAGTTCCGTCAACCCAATACCGATCTGGGATACGTGATCATGACTCAGATTTTCATCTCCTTCGCCGGTGGCTCGATCGTCCTTTGTGGAGAACTGGCGATGATGGCTCCCTCGAAACATCAAAACATTGCTGCGATTCTTGCGATTCTGGATCTCTTTGGCAGCACCGGCACGGCGGTTGGCGGCACCGTGGCCACGGCCATCTGGACCAGTGTCTTTCCGGACCGCCTTCGCAGATACCTGCCCCCGACCGCCGATGTGGACGCCATCTACGGCTCGATTGTCTCACAGTTGTTTCAACGACCAGGGACACCGGAGCGGGCCGCGGTTGATCGCGCCTACGGAGACGCGCAGCGATACATGCTCATCACCAGTGTCTCGTTGCTAGGCGGTGCTTTGATCTGTGCCGCGCTTTGGAGGGATATCAAAGTCAAGGATCTCAAACAGGTCAAGGGTCGCGTTTTCTAGACCAACAAGTAATAAGGACCAGCTACTTCCTGGACGTGCATACATGCTAATCGACAATTGAACATGGGTATGCTGGTTATTAAGCTTTCCGGCACAACTCTGAGAGTTGATTGCACACCACCATCTGAAAAAGTAAATTAAAGTCAACATGTCAGGCAAGCAGCCTCGTCCTGTCTCACAACATTGATAAATTGCAAGAATCCATCAATACACTCGTCAGTCGATGCACAGACCTAGGTCTTGCAACAAGTCGGCGGCCAAGATATCAATCCCTGCACTTTTCTCATCTTCGATGCCGAAGGCCAGAAATAACGTGTCATCCTGGTAGCCGTGGTAGGTTTGATTGCGAGACTTCCAGCTCATCGAGGTGACGTACGACATTTCGGTCTGATTCCAAGGATCTTCTGGAGCAAGTGGGAGGTAACTAGGTCTCTTTTCACCCGTCGCGCCGCGGCCATAGATCCAGAAAGGCTTTTTGGAGATTGCATATATGTCGAAGGGAGCGTGCTGCCTGAAGAGCATCAGGTACGGCTCATAGACGCTGTGGTAAGAATAAAACGTTTTGTGCTGGAAAATGGTCATGATGAAAGTGTTCGCGTGGTCGGGCCGACAGGCCTCGCCCTCGCTGCGGGCGCACAGGGTGATCAGCAGCGAATTTGTTGCTTGGTGGATCGACTCCAGAGTCGCTCCGATCTTGGGCATATACCTGGCCATGCAGAGGTCGTCGCTAGGCCTGGCTTGGGGCGCCAGATCAGGACCGACAGAACCGTCCAGATATAGCTCGGAGAATACGCGTTGAGGAAAGATGTCGTGATGTACGTAGCTACGCCCCTGGCCATCCCAGAATATGAACCAATTCTTCTCAATCCGTTGATAGGGACGGGGTCTCTGGAGATCGGTCGGTGCTCCGAATGCGACGACTCCTGACTCGATGGCTCTCGGATTCCAATTCATTAAGGACCGGAAGTCATGTAGCCATTGTCCGAAGCAAGTGTGCGCAGAGTTGGACCCGTAGATGGTGTAGGGGGCCGTTGGTCCGTAGAAGAGGCGAGCGTCGTGGGGTCCTTGGTTGAAGGACAAATGAGCCAAATCGTCCTGACAGTGCGGACCAGAAGTTGCGAGCATGGGTAATACCACTGCCTGATCGACACATCTCAAGGTATCGTTCACAAAAGCTGCGGTACATGCTAGCTCGGCGAACGTAAAAGCATCCTGCTCCGGCCCTTTGAGCTGTTGAGCCACGATGATCCACCTGTCGAGGAGTAGTGGATGAGGAATGATACTCGGATTGCAAGATTCAAGATCACCAAATAGAATAGGGAAGTATTTTCGACCTGGCGTCGACGTCGAGATTAAGATGCTGTGTGTGGTCGCAATGGTGGCTAGATTTGAACTTAATGCGCCCGTAGTATCAGGGCCAAAGCGGGAGCTGCCCCGGTAGTGATTCCAGGACGGGAACACCGCCTTCGTGAGAGATTCGAGATGGAATTGAAGGCCATGGAGGTTGTAAAGCTCGTATATGCTGACCACAAAGGCAAGCAGTGCCAATGCAGTCAGAAAGGAAGCCAAACGTCTCTGGCCTCTCGGTAGCATGTCGGGGTCTGGTAAGAAACGAATTGATTGCAAGTAAAGAAAGATGGGGATATTCTAACACCTCACTCTTTCTGGGGGAGAGTTGCAGGGCGAAGCTCCAGGTCAGGAAAACGTTGTAGGTGCACCGTAGATAGGGAGCCAAGCAGACTAGCACTGCTCCGGTAACGGCCGATCGATAGACCGGTTTCGTATATTCTCTGTTTGTCTATTGCACAAATTACGGAGGCCGTCCTTGGATCATGACTCGATGGCCCATGCTTTGACACGCTGATCAGTTCTCAGTAAACGCCTTCCTCTGGCAGCATTAGATATAGCATTAGCTTTCTAGCTCATTTCTTCATCGCTCTATCTACATCGTTCCAGCCTCGGCTTTGAGGATCGTCTCCAAACGTCGTCGCCAGCCCGTACAACCATCGTGAGAATTGAATGCTTGGTTCGTCGAAGACAGTCGTGGCTATCTCTGCCAGCCACAAAGTCACAGGCAAGAGAATCAACTGGGGAACCAGAAAGCTCAATTCCAGTCCCAGGGGCCCAACTCGAGGCAAAGGAACGCGGTTGACCCACCCCGGGATTTCGGCCACTTGCCAGTCATGATACCAACCTGTAGCTGCGTACAGTCTCTGACCCAGCGTCCAGAGCACTGGCCCATGAACCAGATAGAAGGCAAAAGATAATCGCCCCAGGTATTGACAAAACCTTGTTTCAAAGAACCTTTTAAGCCAGGGCAACCGGGGGGTTGAGGCCACCAAGAAGACAGCACCCCAGAAGAGAAAGAACCACTTGAAATCAAAGACTGCCTGCGGGACCAAAAATGCAAAGTATGACCAGCCTGGCGACTCTTTGAGCAGCTGGATATCATACTGATGCGAAGGGCAGCCGCCGAGGAACACCGCCATTGTGAACATGGCGTAGTAGACCTGGGTCTTGACATTGCTCAGTGCACCCATCCATTTTGGCAACTGTTGGCGCTCTGCGAGATTGTCCAAATCGCAGAGCAGCATGCCGGCCATGAACATGGCAAAATGTGCGCCGTCGGCGATGTAGAGAAAGTAAATAATGAGGCCAACCTCACAACCAAGTCGCGCCAGTCTGGTACATCTTGAGAAGGCCAATAGGGAAGTGTAAACACAGACCGAGCCACGGAACTCGAACGGGATCGACCAGGTGTGAAAGCTATAACTGAACCATGGCTCGCCTCCGAGGCGGAATGCGAAGCTGAAGTTTTTGAATTCGCAGTACCATTTCCAGAGCTCGTCGCGCCAGAGGCGTTGCGGATCGAAGTTGGCCTTGATACCCCAGACGTGTGGTATCGAGGCTGTTATCAAAGTACTGCAGATCACCGGGATGTACAGCCTCAGCCAGCGTCTGAAGAGGGCGGAGCCGATGTTCTCAGACATGCGATCAAACTCCCCAGCGTGGATAAGAGCCAGTGGCTTTGCTGAGAGCACATAGCCCGAAATGACGAAGAATACCGCCACAGCGAAGTGCCCTCCTGTGAAGAACAATCGGACTCCTGGCAGACATGCCAGATGGTGGAAGCCCTTGTAGCCATAGGCGTTTTCGAGGATGAAGGGGGAATGAGCCCAGACTTGATGATGGAGACAGTACACTAGAAGTGATGCGAAGCCTCGGAGGCCATCAAGATACGCTGTTTTGTGTAGCTTGACGTTGCGTGAATTTTGGTTGGGTGAAAATGACCGTCTGGTGGTGGCAGCAACCCATTTCCAAGGTTCTCTTGTTGGAAGTGGGTTGCTTTCGGCCTCAGTTAGGTGAACTTCGGTGCCATCTGTCAAGAATCCCTTCTCAAGGAGGCCTTCATGCTTGGGAGGCATTGTTGTATGTGGTGTTATGGTTGACAGAATAATGTAGACCTCAGTTGAAGCCACCTTCAACGGGTTCTATCGAGGAAACGCACAGCTTGGCCAAGGTACCAACGTCCTCCAGCACGGCGTAGATTCTGTCCTTCGCCTGTCTGTTTGGCGACCGGGGGCTGGGTGAACTTAGAAATGCATACGTCCGAGACACGCATCATTGTGCAGTGCAGTACATATCGGGCCTAGCGATACGGGGATTCTGCTGGGCAAGTTCCACATCTGATTAGATTAGACCAGCCCAAGAAACGCAAGGATCAGGCGACGTCGGCATGCGTGGACCTTGGCTAGCCGGCCAAGTGTGGTCGGCTATCGATAGCATGTAAAGACGCTTCGTCAAACAGGTGGTATCGTAAGGGCATAATCATCTTGTCTGACAACCTGGTGAGTCGTCGCTAGTGTATCGAACTTGTATGGCCCAGGGTAGCAGGGATCATCACGACCTCCTTCGCTTCCCAAGGTACTTAGTTTCTTGACCTTCTCACCCGCCGAGCTTTCCTCCCCGCTCCGCCGGGGGTTTGACCGAGGCTCAGCAAGCTCTCATAGGATCTAATCTAATCAGTTCCGCTCAATATTATCTGATAGCTGGTCTTGGCAACTCTCGGCGAACTCTTGTTGGCGCTGCGGGCCATGACCTGGTGGCTGGACCAAGACATGTGCGGGTCTGTATCGTCCACACGAGGTCACGCACTGCAGTCCTCCAGATTCTTGGGCCAAGAATCGTTTGGCGAACATGTCTCGCACGCATCCGGGCTCTTCCGCGAGCAATTTTTTACAAGCACTTCTTGTACGCTTCATGATCTCAGAGGCGCTGCTCGACTCGGGCCGATCATGAAGCGAGCGCGAGACACGGCATCGCAGCCGGTACCGGAGAGTGCACCCTGATCGATGAAGGAATTTTGCAGTTGGCCCGCTCACTGGAAGCGGCTCGGTCAAGCACCTGTTGTGATGAGATTTTCAGCCAGAGGGTCTTTGACAGAGAAATCGCTGCTGTGCCTGAGACCAACAAACGACTCGAGAGAAAAGACATCTGACTCTGGCCAAGTCGTACCTGAAAGCAAGTCACGTGTTTTGAAACACCGCCAGAGACCGATTTAAAAGCATCTCATAAGTTCGGCGAGACTATTACCCCTTGTCGCGACCGTTGTTGCGACGTCCAAAGTCCCAGAGAGATATCGGGGGTCCGACCGAACATGGTCAGGGTCCAGATTCCGGCGGGCAAGACATGGTTCGACATCCAAAAAGGACATTTTGCCAATGTGCCTATCCTGGACGAGCACGAGCGGCGAGGTGTCTCGACGACCGAATTTCTCGAGGCTACTGAGTCTACAGTGACCATTTTCGACCTGCTGGGCTCGGCAGTGTTCACGCCGATAAAGCACGACATGCTGTTCAATGTCGGTCGGGTCCGCGAGCGGCAGAAAACTTCGGCCGACGCAACATCAACGCTGCAGGCACTGATCAAGGATGAGCTCGCTTCTGGAGCCCATTGGGCCGCTGAGGGCCTGATGTGGCTGGTTCGTGGGTTGGATTTCATGGCGCATGCCTTTCGCGCGGACCTCAAGGACAACGAGGCCGTTGCGGTGACGGAAAAACACCCCCGCAAGGAACTGGGGGCCCTGTTTCGCGAAAGCTACAAAACCACCTTGTCGCCATATCATACAGCTATGATCCGACCGATTTTCAGAGCCGCGATGAGTGCGGCACCGCGGCGCAAAGACTTTTATACCCGGCTGACAGGCCAAGGGGTAGACGCCGAAGTAACGCGCCAGGCCCTGGAGAAATGGGTCGCTGCGCTGGAGGAAATTGTGTGCATCCTGCAGGAATTTCTGGCAAGTGATGAAGGGAAATGGTCCGAGGGCAACGAGGAGAGTGCAAAATAGGCTGAGCGTAGAACAGCTTGATCAATGGCGAGAAAACCCAGTAACGACTCTGAATCTATCCATCCATGCCAGGATCCAAAGTGTGGTCTCTATGAAGCAAGTCAAGGAATTTTGTCAAGCTGCCAGAGAAGCTTGGAGTCCACGTCTATGTTTCTCCTTTGTATCACTCCTCCGCAAAAGGAGGGTATCCCTTTGCCCTCCACTCGTCAAAGGTCATGCCATTTGCAGCCGACGGCATTCGAACCATGAGTGGCACCTCAATATCCTCGTCTGTGTGTAGGAGCTCCTTCTTGTGCACCAACTTCTCGTTGACCCTTTCAAAGCCCACGGTTTCGTACAACGTCCAGGTCGACGGTGATGCCTCGACGTAGATGGGCAATTCTGCTCGGTCAGCCAAATCAACTCCCCACAGAATCAAGGCCATGCCGGCTCTGAGGCCCTGGCTTTCCGGTCGGATGGCGATTGCATGAACATCTGGAGTAAGGCAAAGTCAGCTGCTGCGGTGAACCTCAGAAACCCGACTGTTGTGCACTCCAGCAAATCAAGATACATCGCGTCCCATTACCTTCCCGCATCTGCAGGTGCAAATCGCACCGAGGGCTGTGGCTCGTACTTACAGATGTATTTCCTGTCTCCCCACAACTTCTCCCTCATCTCCCAGAGCGGCTTGACCACGGCTTCGGCACGCTCTTTCTCAGCACCCTGAAGCCAGGGGATGCCGGTCCATGCGCGCTCTTCTTCACTGCGCCTTGAGATAAAGGCGTCGGCCAAGATCATGCCAACAATTTCGTTTTGGTCGACATCAACAACTTTCCACGTGTATTGAGTGGTGCTGTGGTGCCAGTAATCGAGCGTTGCCGCCGTATGGCCTTTGCGGAACTCCTCCGTGATGCCCCCAGGGAACAATATACTCAGCATGATCGAGGCCATCTTTTCATTCTTGAAGGCGCTAAAGTAGCAGTCGTAGACCTTTTCGATGTCCGGAATCAGGGCCGGTGCAACCACGAATCCCATTGTGCAGGGTTGAGTTCTGTTCTTCTAGGTAGTTTGGAGACCTGATTTCGAATCAATGCTTTTCGACGAGGGGGCGTCGAGTCTGTAACAGTCCTGATACGTGCCTTGTGTATACCAGTAGATCGGTGTTTCCGCCTGCAATAATGACTTGTCAGTTTCCACGTTGGCTCTCGAGCGGTACAATTCAGTTTTGAATGATCTCCGGCTTTATTAGAGCATGTGCCCATGCAGAGCTGCAGTGTTTGCCATGAGAGGTATCCGCCTGTCATCCGTTTGCTTGGTACATGGCCTGCGTCCGAATTCGGAGCCCATGTCCCGGCTTAGCAACTTTGTTCTTTGGCTCGTGTTTTGTGCCGAACTTGAGGCCAAATGAAACCAGACTTGAACAGCTAGTGAAGTGGAACCGATTATCCTAAGCAGAGCTTCACACTCAGTCACGTGCCGGGCCGGGTTAGGTTAAAGCGGCGAGGCTCAGGGCGAGCGTATGTACAAGATGGAAACCTCCTGTTTCAGATGCTGCGTTGTAACGGGCGTTGTCCCCCAAACAGCCAATAAGCGCCGGCCATTAAACACATTCCCACTCCTCCTCCCAGTAATTACTCCGTCTCTGCCGACTGTCCCCTGGTTAGAATCCCACTTTGACAATATGGCCTATATCGACATGCCGTCTGCATCGTCCGTACTTGTCCTTATGTTATCACGGTCTCAAGGTATGTGTTTCAGCAGTCCACCGAGTCTGGACATCATCAAACCTCGACACGCGTTACTATTAGTATGTCCGCCGCCAGACTGGGCAGGGGCCTTCTTCCACGTGTAATCCCCTTGTTTATCGCTGCTCTGTTCTGCGTTTTCTTGCTGCACCTTCGCTATGACCAGAGCTGGAGGCAAGATGCGCGACGGGTTGCGCGGCCGAAGTTCACGGAGGGCGTTGCGAAACCAGCATCCGAAGAGTACACCAAGACGGTCGTCATGGCGAGGGTGAAATCCGAAGATGTCTCGTGGGTGTACGACGAGCTGGACGGCTTCAACCACAGCATATATACCGTGGACGACGAGGAGGCTGAACTTCGCGTCCCGCAGAACAAAGGCCGAGAAGCCATGGCGTATCTCACCTACATCATTGACCACTACGACAAGCTCCCGGACACGGTGCTGTTCTTCCACCCCCACCGGTCGACATGGCACAACAACGTCCTCCTCGACCTCGACAGCGCCAAGACCATCAAGAGGCTGAACCCCGCCCGGGTGGCTCGCGACGGCTACTTCAACGCGCGATGCCATCACGACCCGGGCTGCCCGAACTGGCTCCACGTCGACCGGCCCGAATCCGAATGGGACATGGTCAAGAAGAAGGAGGAGCAGTACCTGACCAGTGAGACGTGGCGGCAACTCCACGACAGCGACCCGATCCCGGACGCGCTCTCGCAGCCATGTTGCGCCCAGTTCGCCGTGTCCGGCGAGCGGATCCGCGCCCGCCCCCTCGCCGACTACCTGCGCTACCGCCAGTGGCTGCTCGACACGGACATGGCCGACGAGTTCTCCGGCCGCATGCTCGAGTATAACTGGCAGTACATCTTCACGGGCAAGCCGGAGTTCTGCCCCCCGCAGCACGAATGCTACTGCGATGGCTATGGGATCTGTTTCGGCGGCACCACCGACGAGAACCTGCAGCATTGGCTCCATCTACTGAGGCAGCGCGAGCTTCTCGACGAACAGTTGAGGGGCCTGAGACGCGAGGATCCCGGCACCAGGGATCAACACCGAATCGCTGCCGCTGAGAGCGAGAAGTCCGAGATCGTCAGGACGTTGGACACACTGAAAGCCGAAGCGTACCGACGTGGAGAGGATCCGAAGAATCGCGCACTCGAGTGTGGCAGGCTGTGGAAACCAGGTGATGGCTTTTAGGGAGATTATGTGGAATCAGATCGTGATTGGAAATATCGGACGTGTGTGTTGTACATTTTTGAAGACGACATTTTCACGATTCATGACATTTGACAATATAGAGGCCCCTGAGATGTGGATGGCGAGCGTATAATCATGTACTTCACGGGTCTGGCCTCCTTCTGGATCTCCCTGAAGCAAGCCATAAGTGCGTGCAGTTCTCAAGACGTATATCCCAATAATACGGTTGATCAGGCGAGAAGCACGATTGAATACGTCGGACCTCAATGTGCTAGGGGGTGGCTGGTAGTCTCGCTAGCTGTCTCATTGATATGATACGTGAGGAATTTGGGTTGAACGTCGAAGGAAGAATCCCCGGGGGAAAGACCGCACTCCACATCGCGGATGCGCTACGAGTACATATCAGTCTGTATCAATATGCTCGTTGTGCTGGCAGTGTCCCCCAGCCTTGGGCTATCGGAGACGTCGAGCAAGACCCGGATACAGCACCTATTATTTGCTTCAAGAGTGCTGATGCTCCTTACTGGTCGGTTGTTGAAGTTGGCCGCGGTTTGCGGGAACCTTAGTCTTATGAACATTCTACTTAGTGCCACGGGAGCCGTGGTTTAACAGAGTGTAAAGGGAATGGACTCAGAGGTCGGACCCGCTTGCGTAACCCTCCGTCGTCTGATCGGTGTTCACCATCCTCATCTTGGTTCTTGACTTCGCGATCGAAGAATACCAACTTCTCTTGACCGATCTCTGGCGTTCTTGGTCGTTCACGGGATGGTTCCCGATGAGCTTGCCTTGATTTGTAAGGCTGCTGACCACGATTTAGCGCGTTTGGGTCCTTGGGGGGATAGTCCCTGATCATTCTGATGTCGTCTTCACCCGCCGAAAGGGGCCATTCTTTTTGCGGCCGCGGCGGAGATCGTGATCGAAGCTCGATGGGTATCTCTGCCTGCACCTCGTCAGGCTTTGTTGCCGGTAATCCTTCCACAGCAGACGCAGAGGACACTGGATTCCCCACTATTATCTCGTGGCTAAGGTTGCCCTTCTCTCTGCGTTTTTCTTCGGAAAGCTTGACGACGCGAGAAATGACCTCCTGCGTAGCTGTCAGTCAATGAATCGATTATACTGCTCCAGATTGGGGGTGGCCCATCAATTATTTACCGATTGTAGATGCCCGGACGTATAGAAGTAATTGTCAGTCTCCTCGTACTCGAGACCCAATTGTTCGAGCGCTTCTTTTTCGACCATGGACTTTGAGACGTCAGTCCATAGATCCCAGGGGTTCATGGAAGAAGATGCCTCAGCTTGGGTGCCGATGCCAGTGCCGGTTTCGGCTTCATAGTGTCTTTAATTGAGTGCATTTCCTGCAGGCACGAACGTACCTCTTCGGAAGCCATCAGCTCCTTGCGGATTGTCTTCTTGGGCTGTATCTTTGAATTCGACGGGTTGCAGGCGCTCTTTCCTTCGGGGAGGTTCATCCATTGTCCCATCTCCTGCCGCTGTGTGATGGACTTCCGCAGTATCGTCTTGGTCGACTGTGTTGGTGGGTGGAATTGTGGATAGCTGGCCATCGTTTCTCGGCTCAGTAACGATGTCTAATTCGTAAGTGTTTGAATTTTTATCAGAATCGATGCGGTTCTCGCCGATTATCCCAGGAGGAGGCTCGTCAAACCCAAACTCTAGAGTGAGTCCGCTGTTTAAGAATATACTGACAACCTCGTTCATGCTGAGTACTTTCGTAGCGATAACACTCCCTCCCTAATATAGTTAGTTGCCGGCCCAGTTACCTGACACTAATGTGCCTCACCTCTAGGCGATATGTATGTCCACGGTCGTCTAACACCCGGATATCAACCGTACGTTCTGGGAAACGAGTTTCTCCGCGGATGCGATCTGTCTGGACCTTGACATGACGGGTGGTAGGTCCTGTGACAGTTCCTCTCCCCTCGTCTCCGAGTATTTCGTCTCCATGTGCTGTCAGATGATGCTCGTTATCTAACCGAGTGATCGAGGTAGAAGCGGTCGAGGCCGATATCGATCGACAACGAAGAGCCTGGACGGCTCCACGGGGAGAACCAGGCACGCTGTCGAAAGATAAAACAGAATGCGCAGAAGAAAGCTGCAGTGAGTCCTCATTCGCCAGGTTTGAGGCATCCTTTTTCGAATCCGTCTCCTGAGCGTCCTCGTCGGGCTCAGTGTCAGTGGAGCGAGGCAACGCAAATAAAGCGATTCGTATCAGATGGTTGGCGATATGCCGTTCTGCTTTCTCAAATGCGTCAAAGGATGCTTGACAAAGAGGGCATTGCCGACCGGGTGCCAGAGTCAGATTTGCTGCTGCTGCTGCTGCTTCTGCAGGAGCGTCACTCTTATGAGCCGTATGGACCGGTCGCTCGGCGGTGTCGTTGTGTTGCGCGAATCCATGAGCTTGAAATTCATGGTTGATCCAGTCTGTGAAGCTGCCATAGAGCTGGGACGCTTCCTTGCAATTCTCAAATGTGCATATATAGGGTCGAAGGTCTTTGAGTATGTGATCGCTTTCACGCATCAGTCTGCTTTCCCGGTACGCATCGTCCTTGAACTTACCTCCATATCTGTTTCCGCAGTAGGCGTTTCGAGCAGATAGTAAAACAATAGGGACATTCGAACTCTTTGATGCCTTCCTGGGACGCGTACTTCTCTGGGACTGGAGGGAATTCGATGATCTCATCGGCTTTGGCTGGCTCTGGTAGCACGACACTTACAGTCGAGAACGCAGACCTTGCATCGTCTAGGTCAATCTTGGTCTGGTCGACGTGAGTTGCGGTGGTGGGTTTGGAGTAGCCAGAGGCTGAAGGGGCCAGCTCTTCAGAAGGGAATTGAATCTGCTGGGCGACTTTCTGCTTTGCAATCTCTGTATGTCTGACTTGGTTCAACTTGTGGTACTTCCAGTAGGCAAACTGCCGCCGTCTCTTGTTGTTCGCTCTTGCCAATCGGTCCACCAGGAAGGAGACATCGACGCCCTTACCATGCCTGGACCCCGGGTACGATTGGATAAGTTGTTCGATATGTAATTCGTCGATGCGGCGCTCCTGGAACGAGTGGAAAAGGCCCACGCCCTCCCGGTCAACCTGCTCGTACAAATAACCTTTTGAAAGGCCCGTCCGTGTTGCTGGGTTCCGGACCCTCATGGCGAGCTTGAAAAGTCTGTCAACCGAGTCGACAACACTTTTGAAAGCCGCTTGAGCGGACGTCTCGTTGCTGAATCCTTCTGACGAGGCGCTGTCGTCGCTGTCGGATAAGAGCTCGTCCTCAGGCTCCGCTTGTCCGCTGTCGTAGCCGAAGTAGTCGACCCGTTCGAAAAGGTCACCATGAACTAAAACAGCGATTTCAGCTACCGATCGTGGAGCGCAAGGCTCAGAGAAGGGAACAAGAGAGCCCCGGGCAGTCGTCTGCTCCCACCAACAGGAGCGTTATCATCTCGGAACGACTGTCCCTTGCCCTACCCACGATGCTCACAAAAAGTGGCTCCTTTGCTGGCACAATAGACGTCTCCGAATAGATTCATTTCACTGTCAAGGAGAAAAAGAAGGAAAAAGAGATGCAAGGGGCAGCTTACTGCTTTTCAGTGCATACAGCAGGTCGTCAAGCAGTTTCATGGCGTATTGGTAGAGGTTCTCCGCGTCGCGAAACCGATAGTCCAAGGAGGCGTGACCCCTTTGGTGGAGGCCGAGGTTCAGGGCCCATAGATTGAACCGATCTTGCTCGTTCGCAACCTTTTCGCCCTCCAAGCCCATGTGGTCGTCGGTAGCGTCCCATCTTTCCGCGAGGCTGTCAAAGAGCTGCACAATTCTGAAGCCGACCTCAGCCAGACTCCTGGGGACATCATTGTTGCCAGGTCCCGACATGACGCCCATTCGTCGCAGTCGCGTTATCTAACAAGGTCATCCAGAGACGATGGAGGTAAGGTTTTCCGGCAGCACATCACCGACAACCTCTGTGTCGATGTCGGAGGGAACACAGACACTGTGAGACGTGAGGCTGGCGGCTAGATTTTCATTAGCGAGATTCTCCTGACGCCAATCAACATGCCATCTTCAGTTGACGCTAAGCAGGAAACGTGGTGAAGACGTGGCAAGGCGTCGAGCTCCCCCTCCATCCCACGGTCTCAGCCTCAGCCTCACGACCCCGCCAATTCAACTTCGGCAGACAAGAGATGATGTCGAGACTGTAATCGACCTGGAGGCAGTCCGATCAAGGTACGTCCATGAGGTCTTGTGCCCGTCATGAGCGGTTTCGAGGTCGTAGGTGTGGTTCTCGGCGCCTTGCCGATCATCGTGTCCATCCTGGAGTCGTACAAGTCGCTCGGGCGTGCGAGAGGGGCATTCAGGAACAAACAATTCTACCTCGACCGCATGATCAATGCACTGTCATGGCAGAAGACACTCATCGAGGGAGATCTCGAGATTTTGTTGCGCAATGCTGGATTCGAGGATCCTACGATCCACAAGATTGGATCCGACCCATACGAGGGACTATTGCAGGATACAGGCATTCAGCAGCAAGTTCGGGCTTACATGGGTCCCCGTTTCGAGTCATATGTCCAGGTCTTGTCAGATTGTGAGCGCACCCTTCTGAGTATAGTGAGATCGGTGAAGGGCTTGCAACAGGGGTCTTGGGTAGGTGATCACCCACGGACAATTTGTATCGAGGTTTCTTACATCCATATAGGTTGACAATGGCAGACTGGCCGACATGATGAAGGCCAATCAACCACTGAAGCACGGCGATCGCTCATTCTTGAAAAGGCTGAGATTCAGCATGCACAAAGATGATCTCGAAGAGATTATCAAGGAACTTGACAGGACTTCACAGATCCTGAGCCGACTAAGGGAAGCCAGTCAAGAAGCCAACCAAGCGATCATGCAGCTGCCCTCAGTAAAATCCACGAAACTCATTTCGATCTTTCAACAAATCCAAAAGAGAGCGTACTCGCTGTACGGGGCCATGATCAAAAGCTGGGGGAATTCGTGCCATGATAGGCACAGCGCCAGACTGTACCTGGACAATCGGATGGACATTCTGGAATCCGGCCTGAAAGGAAAGCGAGTAGGAAAATCCCCAGCCATTGAATTCACCGTGACGCTCGAAGGCACGGGACTCCAGGGGAAATCTTTGTGCCATACTTGCTCGATCGAGACACTGAGCTCTAAAGACAGCGATGGCGAAGATTCTGGGAAGGTATCGGTCGTTTCGTTCACCATACCTTCGGCGAAATTACCCCCAACCAAGACCATCGATGACATCTGTCATGTCATTGTGGAATCCGGGAAGAACAAGGACACGCTCAAGATATACCTCCGTAACGATGGCATATTATGTTATCAGCATACGACCTACGTGGGGACACCATCGAAAATCACACCACCGGGAAACGGAAACCTTGTCAGCTTGGCGGATATCCTGCGGAACTCGAGGAAACGATTGTCGCTGAAACAGCGCGTGAGGCTGGCGGCTGTCATAGCAGTATCCACCATGCAACTCTATGCTACTCCATGGTGCGCGGGCTTGAGGAAGGAATGCTTCATGTTCCTGGAGCGAAATGATGCCGGCCTGTGCTCGGTCGAATTGGACAAACCTTTCGTCACTTGCGGATTCAGCAGTGCAAGTGTGCCGGTGAGGAAGGCCGGTGAGGCAGAACTCCTGGACTTGGGCATCTTGATCATCGAGTTGTGGCAGAATGAGAGCATTGAAGAATTTGCAGCCCGGAAGAATGTCAACCTGCTGGACACATACGATTGTCGCCAAAGCGTTGCCCGAAGTTGGTTGAGAGAGACGGAGGACGACATGTTACCTTTCGTGTTTGGAGCCGCTCGGCGGTGTGTCGAGTGTCGCTTTGATGCCCTGTCTGTGGACTGGGACGACCAGAAGGTCAACATGAGCATCTTTGAGGCGGTGGTGAAGCCCTTGTGGGAGAATTCCCGAGAGCAGTGACGAGCAATGATCTGTTGTCTATGAGCGCGAGTCCGAAGATGAGGCTGGGGATGCCATATCGCCGGAAGAAAACTAAGTTCAGCGAGCAGAGCACCCGCCCGGGGAAGTCGGCCCTACCCGTACAAAAGGCCCCTGGACTTCCCGGCCACTCGGGCGGTTCCTCAGAGGCTTCCCCCGGGGCTTCTCCGTGGGCTCCTTCCTTCTGTAAATGCGGTTCGACGCTCCACATCTTCCGCTTTCCCACTTGTTTGTTCCTTTGCCCATACCCTCATCACAGGCATTCTTCCAGCCCTCTCAATATTTGTGCAGGCGAGGGAATCAACCTGCATGCACGTTTGTCGTGTTAAGGTGCCATTGGTCGAAAGCTGCTGCATCAGATCGTTCTCGTGCAGCCCAGCCCGCATCCCCGTCCGGTCCGAACCTGTCAAGCCGGCCTTCAGGAAGCGTGACTTGACCTGCTTGCACATGGAATTGTGATAGAGGGTGAAAAATCGATCCCCAGTGGTTTGCCTTGACGAGACAACGTCCAGGATCAGACCTGACTTGTGGTCCAATTGGTTGAGATGCGGTGGCCACGACCTGCTGAGAAGGAAGCAGGGATCCTTGCGTTTGCCCTCAGTAACAGATCCACCACGGGCTGGAAGGATGCACCAAATTGTTCGACCTGAGATGTATCTAATTTGCACCACAGCGGCACAGTATTGCTTCTCGGACAAAGCAATCAAACCTTCATGGCGCAAAAACCGCAGACGCTTGACGGTAAGGTCGCCATTGTCAGCGGAAGTTCGAAAGGCATCGGTGCGGCTGTCGCGATCGAGCTTGCTTCCAGGTACGATGCGCTGTGCTTGGGCAGGAGATTGCGTCTGTCTCATGTGCAGGATCAAAGCTGACAATCATGCGGTCATGCTTCAGAGGCGCACTGGTGGCCACGAACTACCCATTTGCTTCTCTGAGAGAGGAGGCTGAGTCAACGCTCGCGAAGATTCGTGCCACTGGAGGGAGTCATGCCAATGACGCCTTCGCAATAGAGTCGGACCTGGCAACTCTTGAAGGACCGAAACATCTCGTCGAAGAGGCAGTCAAGCGCACCAATGGCCGCAAAATTGACATTCTGGTGAACAATGCTGGAAGGGCGAGTCCTCAATTCCTGAGGGACATCACCATCGATCAATGGGAGTTTCAAGTCCACCTGAACGGCCGTGGTACGCTGTTGACCACCCAAGCTGTATTGCCACATCTGGCCAAGTCGAGCAGGATTGTCAATCTGAGCTCCGGCGGCGCGAGGCAGCCGTATCCCGGGACGAGTATCTACAATGGTACGAAGAGCATGATCGAGAGCTTCACGCGATGCTGGGCAGTGTGAGTGTCTCCAATCTCTATCACTCCCTTCCTACCATTCCGTGCCTTGCGACTGATAGGGAACCGCCGTCTCCAGGGAACTTGGCCGTGAGTACGAATGCACCGTCAATGCGGTCGCCCCGGGAGCGACCAACACGGACGCCTTCAACGCGCTCGCCGGAGGTACTCGAGACAGTCTCGAACCCATGCTAGCAATGACTCCTGCAGCGTCGCGGATTGGCGAAACTGAAGAGGTTGCATTCGCCGTGGCCTTCTTCTGCGAGGAGAGGGCCAGATGGATCACGGGCCAGGTTCTGCAAGTCAACGGCGGCACTCTCATGGCTTGATACGGGCGACGTTGATTCTCCGCCCTTGATCCTACAAAGTTAGAGAAGACACGTTCGTCAACTGCTAAAGCCCGCTTCAACCGTGTCATTATGGTACCCGGATGTCTTTGGCCATCTCCTCTCCCATGCACTGCCACCACATTAGCCTTGTCACACTGCTTCAGATCGACACGGAACCAAACCTCTAACCAGGTCCCTTCCGGATAAGCAACAATGCAATTCCGTCGAAACTACTACTGATCCCTTGAACTGAGGACATGAGTTCAGGAAGTGACGCGACCCTCCAATTTTGCGCTCCGGGCGGATTTTGAATCCTACCGACACACCATATTGTGATATTAAAATCCCCAGAGACACTGGTTATCTCCCACCAACAACATATCTCGCCGATCAGTCAATATCCCCATTCGTAACTACGTACCAGCTCCTGCCATTTGATTCCACCTCTTTCCCCCTGAGCGTTCTGGCGTCGACCTTTCTGGAACACGGCTGCAGCTCGGGCCACATGAAGATCAGTGCGCGATCGAGAACATTCCCTCTCAAACGATAATTCATTCTTCTTCAGTCTTCCACGCGAGGTCCGTTGACATTCCCTCCCAAAGGATAATTCTTCTTCAATCTTCCACGCGAGATTCGTTAGCATTAACCGACTCTGGTCCACTGGCCAGGTGGACATCCACATCCAACGATGCACTGTCGCAAAGTTTACATGCGAGCAGTCTGATTAGTCGAGGTATGGTGCGCACCGATCCTCGCTTCTCACGCGTTGGCGTATTAGGGTTGAACCTTCTCTTCGCTTCTCACGCACTGGCGTAATAGGGTTGACTGTTCTCCTCGCATCAAGGGCTACTGTCGACCAAACCTATGTGCCTATACTAGTTCTGCCCCTCGCGACATTCAAGCTCATGTGCACGTACGCTTTTCTCAGTGGGGACATACATCCACAATCTCGTCCGCACAGTGGGTTTGTTTGATCTGGCCCGCAAATATTTTCCGTCTGTCCTGGGAGTGTTATTTATTGGGCCAAGGTATGGGAAAAGATATCCTGTATCGCAAGGTGTATGTCCGTGTATGCAAGTTGATACGGGCCTATCATGTACAGGTACAGTTACTAGTTACTCGATGGGGTTGCAGTATCACCGAAGCGGCTGGATTTCGGTTGTTCCCGCAACTCTCGCTCTTCGGACACGTTCAGCAAGCAGCACAACGGCATGGGCAGCGTGCTCTGTTGAGCCTGAGATACGAAAGGTCGAACCTGGTTTGGACGTTCTTCCAAGTGGTGGTGATAGTGATGGGAAGTTCCACCACCCCCGGTTGGTTGCTAAAATTGGTATTCTGTCGCTATGGCGACATGCGTACTTGTACCAAATGGCAAGGCCTTCCATATCTGGAGCAGGGGCCTTGGCCGCCTGTCCAATCGAATAATGCATGGTCTTGGTACTCCGTACTCGGTACTCTGTATGCGACAGGGGCTTTGCATCGCATCGTCAAAACTCAGACTACGGGTTGCGCTGAAGCTCGTATTGCGTGCAGTTGGAGGAGGAACTCCTCGCATAGAAGGTCTAGATCGTCTGGCTGAAACTCGATGGCAGCACAGCTGGCTGGACATTTCCATAGTTTTGGCCGGTGGTGGAGGATGACCGTGCGCGCCGCATTGGGACCGAACCCAAAGTGTCGCGAGGACGCTGCACACACTACTACCATGCCGACAGTGGTTCTAACATGGCTGCTTAGGTGAAAAGTCTGGGGATTGATAGACACCTAATAGAGTACTGGGTACAGTGCTGCCGTAAGATCATTGGAGAGGCGGTGAGTGGTCGGGTTGCTCACGTCCGTCGCTGGGCTTCGGCGCCATTGACGCGTGTTTCGGAGCCTGACTGACACATTCCTTCTCTCGTTCCCGCGTGGCCTTGGACCGGTTGTGTGTGAAACTGCAATACGAGTTGTGCACGCTCAGAGGAACTTGACGAATACTACCGCTCGCTCACGCTGCGGACGGGCCGAGGAGATCCCTTGCTCCATAGGGCGAGCAAGTTCTTCCATCGAGCTAGGCTGGACTCGTATGACGTTCCTTGTCAGGCGATGATGTTTGCCTCTGTTTCAGGGGCAGTCAGCTGATGGCAGATGTCCAGCCTTACGCCCACACCCGCAAGGTCTCGCGTGCCGTCGGACGACACAGGCCTCGATTACTGCTGCAAATGCCTTGATCCGGAAATGTTTCACAAAGGCTTTTTAGCCCATTCGTATTTCGCACCTCGTGAGCATAAGTAAGGGGGGCTAGCTGTCAGTCGACCGAGCGACAGTGGAAGACGATCTGGACAGTACCGAGTACATTGACAGCTGAACAATTGATTGCCTACGAGCATCGTAGTTTCCGCTCTGTGTCGATCACCAAACCATTGAAGTATCGGGGAGCAGCATTACGTAGTGGACGAGTACATAGTTGCGGATGTACCTTGTTGGTGAGGGGGGAGAGAGCGGTAGGAGCCGATGGATCTGCATAACTGGAGACGCTCCCAGCCCGCCTGAGGCAGTAAGTTTGGGACCGCATCAGGCTCCCCCCAAGGGCCTTTCTTAGCGCAGCTGATACCCGGAACTAAGCCTGTCAAGGCCCCCGCCCAGCTTGCTTCCACGGGGCTTCTAAGTTCTCTGCAAGGTACGCGAATCTCGTTCATCGCAGTCAGCTTACAGATTATCAAAGCTTTTGGGTTGACGGCAACGCTGAAGCTTCGATTGTTCCATGTTTCTCGATCCCAGTTTCGCATTACTTTCTTGCATGGATGGAGCGAGGCGGGTGACACGTCTCTCACCAGAAAGTCAGTCTAGATTCCAGGCCGCACAAGCCGCGGAGTTAGAACAGCGACTGTGTGACCAAATCAGCCAGCCATGGCACAGTTTGCCCACTATTTGCAGCCACCAGGTCTCTGGCCGCTCAGCTTCACTCGAATCCGTCCCCACCGATCGTGCAGCCAGAGCATCCCGCCTCGGCTATGCCGGAGGAAGCGCTGTTTGCCATTGTTCAGGCTGCCTCCTTGGGACAAGCCAGAGCTGCCACACAGAGAAATGAGTAATGGCGAACAGGCGTCTCGCATCGGTGCGGTCGAGAAAAGTTTTCCTCCTACACTACGTGACTACCAAGAAGCCAGGTGCAACGTCTCTGCGCCAAGCAAAAGAGTTTTGTCTGCATGTCGGATGGCCCGATCACACGCTGGGAGATCTTGCTGAGGACGACGAGGCGAGCAGCCACTCCAGCTCGAGACTTTCTGCGCCAATCCTCCTCCGGATAAGTTAATCGAGCGTGCACCAAGCCTATCATGCTACTATCGTTGTTGGCCCGAGGTTCCCCTCTTCTTGGATCTCATGATGCCCATAGTAGTCGTGAAGAATAGCCGACGAATTCTTGCTACTGAGTTCATCCGGCATGTTCCAGATCGCGGCTGTCGACGTTCAATGCGACGCAGTAGACAAACATTCCCTGACGCGGATCGTTACTTTCTCCCCCTGCTTCGTTTGATTGCCAGAGCCCGAAGGTTTAATAATACGGCTGGAGACCGCAGCACGGCTGGCCAGCAACACGTGGCACCCTGGAGGGACTAGCGAAGAATGACAAAACTCTTGGGTCTCCTTCTGGGATGAACCTTCGCTTCACGGTCGCCTTAGGCTCGTATTTCCGTGTTGGCGCCTGCGGCCGTACCTGGAGCTAAACCGCAAGAGGAGGGCAGGGAACCTTCACGGAAATGTCAACTGACCCGTCAGTCCCTAGAGGCTTGTCCTTTTGCAGCCAGCCGATACGGTGCACAGGTGCAGCTTGACAATTTTCAAACCGGCCTGAGGTGGCACCACCTGATCAGACTCAGCCTGACATGGCGTTCCTTAGCCTCTTTCTGCGCATGTTTTGGCGTTTGTCAGAGCTGCCCTGCTCGCGAAGTCTGGCTCTTACCGCAATCCAGCCGTGCGAACTTTCCCAAACGAGGACTTCCAAAGACCCACGTTCCCGGTTCCTGCATGGACATGGGTACGGCATGCAGAAGTGGTGACGAACACCCAGACGATACATAAACAGAGATGCCCCTCTGCCTCGGGATGGGCCTTCCCATCAGACCAGCGACTTTTTTTTTCTACACCACGTTCCTTAACAACCTTTTGCAACACCGAAGACTTCATTCCTTAGCCCGGGCAAACATTCCGAGCAGGTTCTTCGGTACGAATACAACAAAATGCAGGCCGTTCCCATCATCAGAGAGCCCGTCCCGGGGAAAAATGCCTCGCCCACGCTCTCTCGGCCGAAGTCACCCAGCCAGACGAGATATTCACATCTTCTGTATCTGTCCGAGTCAGAGCGACAGCTCTACGCCTCTCGAATGGAAAAGCCTTCAGAATCTTCACTTCGCTCGTCCAACTCGGTCCGATCCAATCACTCTGCGTCGTCCTCTGCCAGCTCGGCTTCGACCGGACACACCTCCAAGCTCAGCATGCATTCGCCACGCTATGTCGATGACCACTATCCTCTCATTACCACCATCCACCCAGAGTCGGTACCGGCGTCCGTACCGAAAGACCATCCGGCCCTCTGGTGTGCTCGTCAAATGGCCCAGATCCACAACACCATCACCCGTGCCCTGAACGCCTCCTGGAATCATGCCGTATCGGTACAACCCGACACTCAAGAGGCCGCCGACTTCCTTTTGTTCAATCAACAGCTCTTCAAGACCCTGGACCACCACCACCATGTCGAGGACGATTACATGTTTCCGGCGTTTGAGCAGCTGCTAGGCCGACCGGGCGCCATGGAAGAGAACACCAAGGGCCACGAGTTGTTTGCCGACGGCCTGGCCATCTTCCAGAAGTATGTGTTCGTCACCAAGCCCGCAGAGTTCAATGGCTTGACATTTCGGCACATCATTGAGTCGTTCGCCCCTGATCTCATCCAGCATCTCCACGACGAAATCCCCACCCTGGTCAGCCTCCATGTTCTCGACCCGAAAGAGGTCATGAAGGTGTGGAAGCACGCCGAGCACCTGGCCACCAAAGACAACAGCCTGTACACCGACGCCCCGTGGACGCTCGGCTGCCAGGACAAGTCGTTCCTAATTGACGGACACCGATGCGACTTCCCGGACGTGCCGTGGGTTGCCGAGGCGATGATCAGAAACTGGCATGCGAAGAAGCATGCGGGAGCCTGGAACTTCTGCCCCAGCGACCTCACCGGCAAACGCCGGTTGTTGTTGCCCGTTGTGTAACTTGGGCGTTGCGCCTGTTTGTTGTACTGGAATGACTTTGACGACGATTATGCCCTGCTGGGAGGAGGATAGGACCAACCTCTCTTTTGTACATGTGCAGCGTTCAAGCATCACTAGGTTAGCGAAATCTCTGGGAAAGAGCGAAGGAAAATTGGCTCGAGGTTTGGGGTTTGGATTTCGACATGGAATTCGAAGTCGGGCAACCCCGGCCACTCTTGTTTCTTATCTTGCCTCACTCATGTATCACGTAGCATGTAACATGTATCATCACACAAGTCATATATACAGCCTGTGTGCCTTCCTTCTCGCAGTATGTCATAGAACCGAAGGTCATCTTCATGAAGCATCCGTCTTCAGCAGCTCCGGAAACAGATCTAATAGCTGAGACAGATCGCTGATCTGGTACTTACTCGCCTTCTCGGGCGGGTCCGGCACGCCGGCCTCGACGAGGTGAACCGTGTTGGTCCAGCCCCGGGCGTACGCGGCGCGGCAGTTCAGATACGAGTCGTCGACGAAGTAGACGCGGGTGTACGGGCCCACGCGGGCCTCGCTCTCCGCCTTTGCAAACATGGCCGACATCGGTTTGGGCACGAGCGGTACGCGTGCGTAGTCGCAGTACGTGATGCCCTCGAACAGGTCGTCGATGCCCAGCAGGCGCACAACGCGGCGGCCGTGCGTGATGTGCGCGTTCGTGAACAGCCACAATTTCACCTTGGAGCGGTCGAAGCGCTCCAGCAGCGCGCGCGTCTCGGCGTGCGGCTCCAGCAGCTCGTCGAGCGGCAGCGCGTCGTCGACCTCGCGGTTGAAGTCCAGCGGGTCGATCTTGTGGAATCGCACCAGGCCCTCGATCGCCAGCCCGTAGTCCTGGTAGTATTTCTGGTGCAGGAGCGTCGCTTCCTCGGTCGTCACGTCCAGATGCGTGATGAAGTACTGGTTGATCAGCCGCGCCATGTGGTCGTGCACCTTGCGCGACTTGGCGTACAGGCAGTTGTCGATGTCAAAGAAGAACACCGCCCGGGGGTCCACCACCTCTGCGTCCTGGACGGATATGGCTTCGGCGTCGGCGTCGGCATCGGTGCGTATGGATCCCATGATCTGAGAAGTCGTGGATGGTGTCTATGGATCCTATTTCTGGAAAGGTGTAGAATAGTGTATGTGTGTGTCTATGATGAAGATCGCGACCGTGACAATGACTGTGACATTGAAGGTGAGATTTAAGGGTCTATGCTGGTTAGGAAATCTATGACTTATAGAAAGGGAAGTGAGCGTTGCGTCGATGAAAAATGAAGGTTACATGTATATGTGGTTCATGAATGGCATGGTCGTCGTAGAGAGGATTAAAAATCAAAATGAGATGAAATATGACAATGACTATGACTATGACTCGTCTTTGATTGAAAGACGACACCAGTGGCAGGAAGCCGATCACTACTGCACGGTATTCGGACTACCGCGTCATGCTACTTTTCTCGACGGAGGCGTCTGATCTACGCTTCACATTCTAAACAGCCACAGTAGTCGAATTTTTCCCTTTCAAGTTGCATCGCTCACGTGACTGCGGGAGTGAAAGTGCCAAGCATGGCTGGGCCGCAGCTGCTGTTGAATCAATCTCTCCTTTCCTGCACCCATCACCTCACCTTCCATCCTGCGTAGCTAGCAGCCTCCCTTCGAACGAAGGGCATTTTCCTTACTTTGCAGCGTTCCCGCTACACATATTTCTCCTCACATTTTGGCTCTTACCATGTCTTTGTCTAGGTAACCCCAGTTATCACCGGCTTCGCGCAGCTCAGACGCGCCTCCTTTGACATGTCAGCTTCCGCTGTCGCTCTACCCAACGGCATCTTGCCAGCACCCGCGCAGTCCATCGATGAGGCTCTCGAATATGAGAAGATCTTGAGGATTCGCGACGAGGTATTTTCCGGGACTCATCCTAGATTGACGGTGCCGGCGCATGCCATCCGCGTGCCTAGTTCTCAGAATCAGTTGCATGTACCTTCTCCCTCCCCTGCCACTCCATCACCAAATCGTCTTGAGGCTGGTGCGCAGTCCAACAAGCGTGAAGATGAGCTCCCACAAACCCACAACAAGCCAAACGGTGTGGCCGCTCCACCTAGCGGCCAACCTGCCCCCAGTGTTTCTGAATTTGATCCTGTTCTCTTGACGAAGTCAGATGATCTGATTCGCGCCGAGACGTTGCTTAAGAGACAACGCCTCGAGAAGGCCTTGAGAGATCAATTTGAGCAAAAGCGGGCAGATGCTCGCAAGAAACCTGCCCCCGCCGAAGCAAAACCCGACTTCGACCTGCCGGCCATCTTCGCCAGAGTGACGGGCGCGGCCAAATCCCCTTCTTCCAAGGACGATGAGGAAGCCACGGACTCGGTCAATGAGGACGAGTTTTACTCTAGTAGAGCGCCTGACTCGACTCCTGAAGGGCCACCTAGCGATTCTCCAGATGAAGCTGATGAGGAGCAGGCGGACGAGTCTTCCGGCCCCCGTGTCGTGAGCGCCGTCATGGGCGCACCGCTCTACCCTGATGCCAATGACCGAATCTCCGCCAATGTCACGTCGCCTGCGCCTGCGGTTGCCGAACCCACGAAGCCTCTGCTGCCTGTTGACCCAACTGCGATGGATGTTGACGACGAGGAAGAGGAGGGGGAGTATTCACCACCCGAGGCCGCCATTCAAGTCCCTTCGCCCAAGGCCGCCCACGCTGAAGACATACAAGACAGCAGAGATCCTCGCAGCCGACCTTTGCGCAGATACTCGGAATTGGAAGACATTGGGCCCAGGCCACCCTCACCATCTGAGGCCCGTATACGGATTGTAAGGAACCATATCACCTCCCCCGTTGCTCCCCGCCCGTCTCGTGTCTCGCCTCTGGCTTTAACTAAGGACTCCCCGCTCTTACAGAACGCACGTTCCGGCCGCAAACAATGGATTGGAAGACCAGGATCCCCACCGAGTCCTGATGACAACCAAACCCTGCCTGCTAAAAAGAGAAGAAAGCTTGAGACACGCAACCAGAAGAGACAAGCCCGAAGAAATGGCAGGATGTCCCCAGACGTCAAAGAAGAGGATATCTCACCGCCGCCCTTCCACGACGTCCAGCCACTTGGGACCGCTAGGCTCCATTCTAATGGTGCAGATCGGCCAATCGTCCTTGATGATGAACCCGTGCAAGAAGTGCGGTACGCGGTTCCCTCTCATGAGCGGTATGTGGAATCTCCTGCTCGGCCACCTCCGCGCCAGGTTGAACGCTTGATGCCCTCCAGTGAGCCCCGTCCATTGTCCAGGTCTGGCGTGAGACCTGGCAGGGACGATCAGGATCTCCGCCGCGTGGCGAGTATGCACAGCTTGCGAGCCGAGCAACCGCGAGATTACGTTGACCCATACTACGACACTCCGACTCGGACTCGTGCTGTGTCTTACGCCCGAATGGGAAGCCCTGCAATCACGGAATCAGGCCGGCCACCGCGCGAGTTACCAGTTGAGTATGAGCCGCCACGGGCACCAGTCTATCGCGATGTCTACGATGAGAGAGATGGCACTTATCATCGCTACGTGGCCGAGCCTCTCCCACCTCCAGTCGAGCGAATCGTCGTCGACCAGTACGGCCGGAGATTCCGCGAAATTGTCCACGAGCGGCATCCTATTGCACCTCGAGAAATGTCAATCCGCAGAGAAATGGAGCCGGTCTACGAACAATATCCCAGGCAAGGGTCGGTTTTTGTCGAACCTCCACAGGAAAGAGCTTACGGTGCAGACATGCCTCCGCCGCCAGTCTCGTATCGTCGTGTTGCAGATCCACCACGAGGTACTGCAGTTGCTTCGCCAGTCACAAGAGAATACCTTGAGCCGGCACCGCCAATGCGCAGCGCTAGCGTGCAATTGATGGATCGCCCAATGCGGCAAACCATGTACCCAGATGAGCGGGCCGAATTTCGCGAGCCTGTTCGTGCAGGTAGTGTCCGGCCACCTCCTGCAGCACGATACGAAGATGGTCCGCCGATGGAAATGATACCACGGGGCCCAAGTGTTCGCCCAGTGGGTCGCGAAGGGAGTGTCTTCATGGATGACAGGCGAGCGCTCGCACCAGAGTATGTCCCTGTGTCAGAACCAAGGTATCGGCCCATGGAACTCGAGAGACGGTACATTGATGCTGATGGAAGGGAAATTACTCAGGCGGATAGGGCAATGGAAAGCAGGCAGAGAGTCGTGGACAGGTACTGAACTTGGGTTTAATTTCTGAAGTTTTGCTTGCAAGTGGGACTTGGTGTGGATGCCAGAGCTGCTGGTCAAAAAGATGCCACGTATGAGTGCGTGTGTGTATGTACAAGATTGCAGATTGAGGCAGGCGGAGGTGGTGCCGTCGATAATAACCACTTCTCCATAATAGCGACCGGCCAAATGCGAAAAAGAGAGTTGAGCAATCACTTCTGAAACGAAGCCTCAGCAGCCTCGAGGCCGTGTACTGTTTCTGTGCGGTTGTTTCATCATGCACAATACTGGGGCACAATAACAAGGCTTCGCACTACGCGGTATTCCTCGCACTACCCCCCCGAAGCCTTGGAGCCAGAAGCAGGCTGGACAAGGCGATTGGTGGACGCGCAGGCTGCTAGCCGCCCACCTCATCTTCCTTCACACAACAACTCCCACGAATAGCAACGCACCCTCTCTTTCATCAACACACAATCCACTATCCCGTGGCTTCGGCGCTTGGTGACTTCTGGAGCCTCTCGGATAATTGCTGACCTGGCATGGCCATCTCTGCTGGCAGGCTCTCGTCCAACCATCCGCGTCGCGATGCAAGAAGCTCGAGGTCATCTCGCCGCAAGGCCCCTGGGGCGTGTCCTTCTGCCATTGAACAAGCGCCCTCGAAGGAATGTGATTGAACGAATCTGCCAGGGTTCTGCTGCAACGTCTGGGTCGACGCCACGAGGAGAGACAGAGTCTGCTGCGGGAACAGCTGTTCTTGAGGATCTGCTCCCCACCGCATGGTACGTTGAAAGGTACCACTCAGGCATTTCCTCCCTCACGCCGGGCCTCGACTTCCTTGCTCACGGAAGCGTGATATTGTGGTCGGGCTGCAGCTGCGGGTTCGAGAGCACCACGCCTTCTTGTCTTTGCCATATTCTATTGTACTTGCCATTTATCCCACCTAATGTTTGTTGTGCCCTTTCGCCCTTGATGCTGGCATCACCCATCCCGCTCTGCTACTGTTGAATCTTTAATCGTGAAAACGGCCTCTTCAGACGCTGTGTGTCGAGGGGTCGATCCCGTGTCGCAACATGAAGTCGAAGGTCGCACCAGAGGACTCGTTGGAGCCTTCATGTCACCTCGAGTTCTTCCACTGCTTCTCTCCGGGAAGGGAGAAACAGCAAATGGAGGATGATGCCCTTCCACCAGGTTTGTAACTCCCAGGGTTAGGTCATATGATTCTGACTTGCGTCCAGGTGTTGAGCGGGAAATGCGCATCATGTACCAGCAACCTCACCTGGTACCGCCAATGAAGCTCACTGTCTTCGACGAGTTACCCCCGACTCCCACACCGCCTCTCCCGTCGCAGCTGTCGCAATGGGTCTCCCAGGGCAAGGCCTCGCTCAGATCCAGCCTGTCGATTCGGAGACATGCCTCGAAACCATCTATTTCAGCTCCGCAACCCCCTCTACCTCCTTCAGAGCAGCTCCCCTTTCGGCGAGCGGTGCCCGGGTATCGTCCACTCGAGCTCAGCATCTACATGCCCAGCAATCGACTGTCTGACCTCCCGGCATTCGATAGATTGAGCTTCACAGAGGGTGGGGAGATCAAACCGCCACCGCGAGCACTCGTGCGCACAAAATCTGAGGAGTTCGTCCCGCACAAGATCTCGATGATGCCCACGCCTGTCAAGCCTGCTTCCATGATTGAGCAGCGACGTGCGTCACATGCGGGCCCTGACACATCGTCCACCGTCATCGCGATATCAAGACCACCTTCAGAGTACGACGCGCTGCACTCTCATCCTGTCTCGTGGGCTTCGCTTCCAGGATTGCCTCCTCAAATCCACTTCCCCGGCGTTCGCTCGGACGCGTCCGTGGCCGTGCTTACTCCCATGCAAGAAGAGTTCAGCCCCGGACCGACCTCGGTTGCTATCGGTGGTACCGTGTTGGACTTTCCCAGTCTTGTCGACATGGCAGCAGAGCATCAGAACCAAGTCCCTCCGGAGGCTCCAGCTCCGCCGCCAACAGTATCTTCAGCACCTTCCCGGAATTTTTCCAAGCCAGCGGGCATGAACTCGCCTTCTGGCTACTTCCATCCTAACTACCAGACGCAGAAACGAATCTCGCAATGGCTCTCTCATCGCACATCTTCGTCGATTAGCACCACCAAGTCCACGTCGACGTCTTCGTCCTTCGCCGAGCACCGACGCAAACGATCCCAATTCTACCAACTGTCCGCTACTGCCGCACCGCCACCCAAGCCATTGCCTCTTTGGCAACGTCACCATCAAAGGACAACGACCGAATCGACCATCGCTAGTAGCGTGGATACAGACATCCTCTCGTATGGCAACCAGAGCCAGACGGATGCGACAAGCGTGACGACAAACTCGGAGAATCTGCAGAGCCGATCAGGGACGGTGCGAAGTGTGGCCAAAAGTGGACTGAGACCAATCGTGAGTGGTGTTCCCGACATGCCACCTTGTTACGCGGATATTGTCAACGGCCACGACGATATTCTGATCAAGGAGATTGGTGGGCCGCTCAGAAGTCCTGGTGTCGGGGTCGCTTTTTGAGCCAAGGACGAGCTGAGATTTCCCTTTGTTTATATTGATACCCCTTACAAAAATTCACACAGCCAACCTCGTGTTGCGCAGCTTCTATTCGACCCAGACGACATTATACGAGGCTATGGAAGAGCCCCGGGAATTTGGCACCAAAAGTTGGAGGCATACACTCATTTGGTTTTTCTTCTCTGGCTCAGGCATTGGACCTTTGAGACTCGACTTTTCTTCAAGATACCCTGACCTGTTTTGCTTCAGTTCATCTTTGGCATGGATTCGAGGCAGACATTAGATTTGATGAGATTGGGAGCGTTGGCGGGTGGAGAGCCGTCTTGCTTGTCAGACTTGTAAAGAGGCGCCCCGTGAGGCTTGACCAAGTTGGACATACACTCTTTAGATTGAATACTAACGATATTAATTTAATATGGCTCCATTTCTCGTGGACGAGTGTAGAGAGCCTGTTTGAAGCCCGTTACACATCCATAGTCTCGATGATAGCTTCCCCATCACGAGATCATCGCGCAGAGTTGTGATGGATCAAAGAGTGTCGGTCACCAACACTGTCAGTTCGAAGAGAAATCCTGCTCCATCATTGCACCTATGCAGCAAGACACTCAAATGACCAGGGATGGTCTGGAAGCTGGAGATTGTGGTTGGTTGTACATATGTACATATGCTCCATCTGGATCTTGGCGCCTGTCATCGCCGAACCATCAACTTAAACCTGAGCCGACTAGCTGGATGACTGTTCAGTGAGCGTCTGAAAGGAGCGCAGTGTCCGCCACGACCACGACCACGACCAGACCAGACCAGGCCAGGCCAGGCGCCGTCATGGCCTGAGGACCGCGCCCATGGGGGATGGGATGGGATGCCAGTTGGGAGCAGTGAAGAGTAAATCATGTCTTTGCCCACTCCTTCACCTTCACTGGAGCAAACTTGGTGTCATCCTGACTGTCACTTCACTGATATTGTTTCCGCGCAATTCCAACCGTGACGATTCAATTGCCTTTCTTTCATCCGGTCTTTTCGTCGCGTCTCTCCCTAGCTTTATTCCGCGATGAGCTTTTCCCGAAGCAAAGCAATCATGGGTACAAACAGTTCACCAGCAGAGCTTCTGCTGCCTCTCGAGCAGGCTACTGCCTCAGCTGCTAGCCAATTACTTACAGCTCCCTCCCACCCATCTTCCACTGGTCAACATTTCAGCTCCTCTTGCAAATCCACACGTCCCCAATACCAGAACAGTCAGCACTACTTCATCTGGCCACCTCGGAAAATAATGGACAGTGACGGACACGTACCTTCTACTCCACCACCACCTCCATGGAATTATGCATATGAGACTGGACAAGAAGCGACGGAAGCATTCCTCTCCTGCTAATCCCTCCTGTTCTCTCGTCAGTAGAATTGCAGCCAGCACCCGTCATCCAGGAGACGTGTTGGGTTTTCCTTCCCTGGAGGGTGATGATTCGATAGCCGGAAATTGCGCAGTTGCCGAGCAGCTCGAGAGTCAAGCAGGTGGATACGCGGTAATGTCATAAGCAATCGCCGAATATGTACGAAGAAAGTTAATGCTATCAAAGCCTTTCCTTGACCTCATGAAATCCGGCTCGGCCGCAAGTCTTCTTGAAATTCGAAGGGTCAGGGGCAGAGTGTGAACGCATCTCTGGGCTTTCGCCTTGGAAGGAAAGCAGTCATAACCTGCGCTCATTTCATGGGAGGTGAAGAGAGCAATCCTGGAGCCTTTGAAACCCAACTTGGCAGGTACGAAGGCGAAATGCCAGCCATCACCGTCCAAGATACCCAGGCCAGAGGTGGATTTCCAGGTACCTTATATCATTGAGAGCTGAAAGACATCGTGAACACGCTATCCTAAACAGATTGCAGACACTTCTCCCGTCACCACCTTCTCGCTGGAACTAGTTGCACTCCAGCGACAATGGGACATGGCTGTCTTCCGCAGTCGTCAAACGACTGAAAAGCATAGGATATGGAGAAGGATGTGGTAAAAAACCGAGTCATCAACATGGATCAGATACGCTACACACATCCCGACGGTCGAGATCGGTTCAGCCATCCTGATACGGTGTGGTGGACCGTAGGGTACAACTGCAGTATCGACGAAGAGACCTCTTCTCCAGTGGTGGGGAGAATTGCTTGAGAATCAGTCAACTGAGGTGCAGGACAAGATCAAAGCACAATATGTATCTTAGCAATCCTTTGTCTGGCCCAAGTGTGATCCGGTACTAATGAATTTTTGCCCAGGGCGTCGATGCAAAAGAAATTCCTCAAGATGGAATGGAGTTCCTCCTCCCTGGACAACGATCTGTCAGCTTCGGAGACATGCCCGCCAACCGTCGAGAGGAACTCAAACCCCCATGATGTGGCACATCGTCGAGCCATGAACATCAGCGCTATCAATGGACGGTCTGGATCAATGGTCTGTACTTGTGGCGAGAACGGCGAGGCACTCGTCTCCGGTCTTGGTACGTAATAAGCTCTTTCTGCCCGCGGCAAGTGCAAACTTGAAAGCTAATGGCCCGTTCGTCAAGTCGCGGGTTGTGCCGGGGACAGATACAACTCCATGTACATGTTCACACCAGAGATGAAGAAGTGGTTGGAGCTCGCGATGATGTTGAAATGACATATTTCGCCGGTACCAATGCCAGCAGCTCAGAGTAAGCCCATGCTTCAAGCGCAGCCCGGTACAGTATCTCCGACAGTACCTGTCGGTTGTTGCACGCGTCCCAGGGGCAGAGAGAGGGACAGAGACTATGTGGCGACTGGCGAACGATGTCTTCTAATTCAGGGACTTGGATTGGCAAGCAAGCGGGCAGAACGCCTTCCAACACGGGGTGGGGACCACTGGTGAGTGCAGCTTTTGGAAACCGCCGAGCACACACGGGTTGAATGATAAGTGCCAGCCCGCCTAGGAACGAGGGGAGGGGCACGGATCAATTTCCTCTTCTCTCTTCTTGGACTGTCATCTGTATTTTGTATCAGTGCATCCGGGACGCTTACTGTCCTCGTACTCGTACTCGTCCTCTGTCGCACGATATCATCCAACACTACTCCCGGAGGTACGTTCTGGGTCCTTCCTTCCTTCCTTCCTGCTCCACGACCAAGGATTGAGTGAGTGGTATATGTCTGTTGTCTGAGGCCGTTTGCGCTGGGCAGCGTACGAGGTCAGTAACTAACTGTACTTGGTAAACTGGGTTGGGACGTTCGGTCCGTTCGTCATCGTCATCTATCCTCATACCTCCATCCCCATCCCCATCCCCATCCCTATTGTCCATTCATTCTACGTATTCCGTTTTTCAGACCATTCCAATCCATTTAGAGAGGCAGGCCGGCGCCAGTACTCCCCGGTCTGGCCCAGGCCCCTCTTCGGCCCCTGCCAGTCAATCAATCAGTCAGTCAATCCATCCATCCCTTCTACGTGGCCAGGTGGATGAAACACTACAGTAGCTGTGGATGGATGGAGAGGAGGCTGGCGACACAGATGTAGATGTAGTAGGTGTGGAGGTAGGTGTAGATGTAGATGTAGATATTAAGACATAATCTCCTGTGCGAGGAGCTTTCCTGACCGGCTTGTCCTTTCCGCAATGCGATTCGACTGACGACGACCTTATGCGACTCCCTCAAATGTCTATCCATAGAACATCGATATCTATATCGATAACCCACCCCGTATCCCGATCCGATTTTTGGTTTGATTCATTGGCTCGTATCCAAACAGCACTTTTTTATCCCAATCCCATATCCTACACACATGTTCCTGATCAGATCTACATATTCGCCAACTCTCCGTCGATGGCCCTATCCAAGAATGTCCGCCTCTCGCCTGCAGGCACCTCGCACTGCAGTCTCTGCTCCACCAAGGCCCTAACTTGCTTCTTGGTGACCTTGTCAAGATCGACTTCAACCAACACGGAGCGAATCGCAATGATGATATCCTGATCACTCGGTCCGGCGGAGGGTACTGTGCGGAAATCCATTACTGTCGAGGCGGGGCGGCTTGCAATGTTCAGAAGGGACGGTCGAGAAGCCGAATGTGGCAGACCGCCTTGATACGGGCTGCGGCTGCGACCAGGGTGGTCTTGATAGAGACCGGGCTGAGGCGATGGGGATGTAGCCAGGCGAGCTTGACTGCCCAATGACAACATGGACATGTTCCGTCCATGAAGACTGACTGGCTGATCTTTAAAGTTGGTAAGGCCGGTCATGGTGCTGGCACGGTTGTTCATGCCCATACCCATGCCCATGGGTGTTGCTGATCGAGGTGGTGCCATATATGGGCCTTGCTGTCGAGGAAATCCAGCCAAGATTGTGCTCGCAGGCTTCACGGACGAATATGTTGAATGCATATCGTCCATCTCCATCATCGCCATGTCATCAGTGTATCCGTACTCGAATCCCTTCTCGGGGTATGCACCCGGGTTCCCACGACGGCCGGGAAGGTTGTTTGCAGCGGCGTAGTCATCCCACCTTTGTAAGGGAATCGAACGAGGATCAAACCCTTCATCTTGAATAGCCACCACCTTCTTGTCTCCTTTCTCTCCGATGACGATCCTCGTGTTACCCCATGAGAAGTTGTCTTGGTTCCAGAACGAGTAGACCGGCAAAACGAAGCTGTAAATCGGGTATGCGCAGATATAGATGATCATCCAGCCCACGTGCTGCCATTGTCGCTTGACGATGAATATGATGGCCTGTAGACCGTACACGGCCGCGATGATGACAAGGGAGATGAGGGGAAATTGGCCGGTGTGGGAGGCGACTCTGTAAATGAGGTAGCCGAGATACGCGCACGTGGCAGGCAGGATCAGTGTGCCGAACAGATCGATGAAGACGACGAATCTCATTGAGAAACAACAGAACCCGCAGAGATCTTTCAAGAAGACCAATTCAGCCAGGTTGTGGATGGTCGAGTTGATCCATCGTCGTCTTTGCGAGAGCAGGACAGACCACGATTCAGGGGCGGCAGTCAGGGCGTAAGCATCGGGAATGAATTTGTACGACATCTGCGGGAAATGCTTCGTCATCAATGTCGTCAGATATCGATCTTCACCTAGCGAGAGAAGGTTCTTTTTGTGCAGTGTGTCAACCTCGCAGTCGGAATACTCGGTGATGACCTTGTCCGAGATAATCAAGGGTCGTCCCTTGTCGGCCGTTCTCAGTCGGTACATACAGAAACTGCGCAATGATTAGCAGGATTCAGAGACGACAGGAGAGGCGACTTACCATCCGGGCAGACAGGTGACACTGCCAAACAAGGACTCGAAAGCTTTGGCGAGATGATGCGAGATGTAGTACTCGTAGACCTGAATCATCGTCCACAAACTCCGCTCTTCATTCTCCAAGCTTGTCTCACCACATATACCTGCGATCTTAGCATCGTTGGCACAGGCGGCCACCAGCCGATTGAGAGAATCTTCTTTGACCATGGTGTCCGCATCAACCATGAGAAGGTACTCATACAGCTCAGGATCCACGCCGATGATATTGTTGATCTGGTGGAACATCTCGAGCTCGAGAGGAGACATCGGGGACCGGTGATGGACACGGTTCAGAAACTGCATGAGCAAGATCTGTGAGTCTCGCTTGCCACGGTTGCCAGGCTTGGATTTGGTTTGCTCCGATTCTTTGCCGACCTTGATGATCACAATGTAAGGGACCACGTTGCCCTCGTACTCGTACAAGCCGGAGTAAACTTTGCCGTAATTCAGCTGCTCATTGCCGTTGCCGACAGACCGAAAAGGAAGAGCGGGCGGGTCTATCTTCGGATCAACGCCGAGGATGTCCAGCACGATCTTCGGGGTGGGCCTGTCGTTTCCGCCTCCGACAATCATGCCGTCGCAGATGACGCAAATAAGTTTCCTCTTGTTGTCGTATTGAAGAGCCGTGAGGGAATCGAGGGATTTCCGGAGGTGGTCTTCGCCTTCAGTATAAGCAGGGACCTGGCAAATGACGAACTTGTCCTGCGGCGCCGGTCGACGTTTCGAGCCAAGTTGGAGTGCCGCCAAGAATTTGATCAGGATGACAGCACAGAGAATCAGGGTGAAGGCCAGAAGGAGATAGTTGTTGACTTGACACCTGGCCGAGTCTCGGAAGTCGACTTTGCCAACGTAGAATGCATTGTCCATGCAGTTCAGACTGTTCTGGAACGCGGCGTTTGTACCCCATTGACTCGTAATGTCAGAACCGGGGTTGTTTTGGATCAGCTCCGTCACCTCGTCGGGCAGAAACTTGTAGGTAACAAAGTTGTTCATGACGTCCAGGGTGTAGAAATAGTCGGTCAGATCGTATATCTTTTTATGGATGACCACCCACTGCCTTTGGTCGTTGTCGGCTTGACTTTTGATGCTCCCTTTGGTAACGACGAGATCTCCTTTGTAGTAATCCTTGATCTTTGGGAGGAAGATGTCGCTATACCAGTCCCAGGAATAAAGTTTGGATTGCTGATTAGGTTGATATCGATGCCCAGAGGTGTGGAGGGCGGTAGGATAAAGAATAGCGCTCGTGTCATTGTGTTGCAGCTGCACACTTTCGTCAACATTCAGACCAGGGCAGGCCCGGCTCAAAGGTGGCGGAAAATAGGCGTCGAGATTCATGCCGGCCAGAGGGAGCATGTTTTCCGCGTTGGTTTTGATGGCCGTATCACTGTGTTGGGTTTTGTAGAATTTCGTAAAGTCGTACACGCCGCCCCGAATACTTGCGTAGTAGTCATTCGTGCCAGTGTGAAACCCGACTTCTTTGGCGTTCCAAGCCTTGTCGAAGTTCGGACACAACAATCTCCCAAACTCAATAATGTAGAAGACGATGATGGCGTTCAGCAAGAAAATGAGAAACACCAAAACCAACTTCTCTCGCCACGCCATGCGAACGTCGGGACGCTTCATCTGGCCAATATAGCGCAAGAAGATGGACGGAATCCAGAATGTCAGTGCCCACACGAGCGACACCCATGCTTGTCTGCCGGCGGATGTCTTCGTGGACTGGACATTTCGAGGATCAGCCAACTCGGGGTCCATTCCTCCAACATAATGGCCGAGGTCTGCGTCCCAGTATGAGTCGTTTTTCTGGTTGTCGCCCTTGGGACCGAGGCCATAATCACCACCGATGGTACGAGTGGTTCGAGCCATGGTTGGCGCGACCGACTTCGCACGTTCGGTAGCTGCAGCAGCCAGGAGGTTCTCCCGGCTGTCTTGGACACTCAAGTTGTCGCCCATTGGTGGGAAGAAGCCGCTACCGTTGTGCGGTGTGTTTGCAGAGTAGCCCGATGCGAAAGGGTTGAGTGGTTCGGCAAAGGGATTGCTCTCGGGATAGCCTTGCTCGAGGGGTTTCATGTCAAGCATCGACTCAGCTTCCCACCAAGCCGATTCCCGCATCCATATGCGTTCCTTCCCAATAACAACTTCACCGTTTGTCCAGCCCCGTTCGAGGAGGAAGGTTTCAACCCCATCCTTGCCGTCCTTGCAGCCGAGTCTGGAGTATCTGGTCACGAACTCCTCCACATCGAAATCGGCGGTGAAGTCGAGTCGCCGGTTGCGGTGATTTGCCCATTCTGGGAGCCTCCATGCTCGTAATTGTCTCGATACTGTCCCAGCAGACCATGCGGATGTTGCCGATGGCAATGTGGCCAAAGTGCTTGGGGGATCGTCGGTGGGATGAATCGAGAGCTGGTACCATGCCCTGCTGCTGGCGAGAGTCGTACTAAGGTCAAAGCGGCCTTTCCGACCAAAATTGAGGCCTTCACCATCGACTGGATAAAGCAGGGTGTGAAGGAAGCCCCCAGCCTCGGCTTCGGCGCCAATCTTCTGCAGGATTCCCTCTCTTCGATCTTGGTCGTGCTCTCTTTCCCGGCTAAGTGGCCCGCCTCTGATGCCTAGATCAGCTTCCACCTCTGCCACAGCCGCGTTGGTCTCCTTCAAAACCGAATGACCAGCGGAGATGACTTCAACGCCATCGTCCTTCATCTCGGCGTTGATACCCTGGGTATCATCAAAAACGCCCCGCAAAGCCACAGCCTTCCCCAGCGCCTGGCCAGGCAATTCAATGATAGTAAGGCTGACCTCGTCGCCTGCTTGCGTGCTGGAGTCGGGTGTGAGAGCCCCAGAGCGAAGGTCTGCAGCAATGGCATCATTAGCCTTGGAGAGAACCCAGTCCACCAGAGCCTCGTACATGCTGGCGATCAGCACTTCGCGGTCGTCAGTGGAGCATTTCTTGGTAAGAACATCGGGCTCTAGTCCAATTAAACCGCCTACTTCCTGGCATATATCTTCCAATACATCTGAGTCGACCAAGAATCCAGTCGTCTCTCCCAGTTTCAGCAATCCGGCGAGGCATGACAGTAGACCGCGGAAAGCTGACCCTTTGATACCGATCGTCTTCAAAGCTGTTCTAAAGTCTTCTGCCGCTGCGGCATCATCGGCCGTTGGAAGGTAGCTGGGCGGATCGTAATACCCGGATCTGTTCAAGAGCGTATATTTGGACGGATGTTGCAGACCCAAAAACTCGCGCTCGGCCGGGGTGGATGCTGACGTTAAAAGGTAATAGAAGACGTCAAACGCGCGAAAGCCAGGCTCGGCGGGGATTCTGAGCAGACCTTTCTCTACGTCAATTCCCGAGCCTGATAACGCAAGTGTAAACCCGGTAACTGTCCCGCCAAGAGTGATGGTGTATTTGGCTGCTAGAGCAGAGTGTCTGAACGTTGCTGGGTTGGAAGGCGTTACGCAGGAGAGAAATGGTCGAAGCGCTGTCAGAGCTGGGTATACGATCTCTGGAGTGGGCAAGGGGACGACTTGCAAGAACGGCTGAAATAGCGAGGGCGTCGAAGGGTGGAGTGAGCCTAGTAATATACATCCATCCTCTGCTCTTCTTCTGGCATGCTCCCATGCTCTTGAGGCAATGTCGGCATCCACCGCGCCACCTACTCGCCCTTGGGCATCAGGATTGACTGCGGTCAGCCAGGTATTGACGGCGATGCTCGTGCATGAATCCAACTGGTACGTCTGACCCGAGGCATAGATGGTGTGAAGGGAGTTGAGAAGGGTAGTCGTCGAGACTTGCGCTGGCTGCTGAGCCGCTGATCGGGCAGCACCTACGTGGGAGGAATTGTTCGAGTATGTGGAGTAACGGTTGGCCATCTTGAGGCAAAGTCGGGCCCCTGTCGAGCAGAAGAGTCGACAGGGCCTTTATGGGACGTCGTAAAGGGAGGAAACTGTATCTTATATCCCACAGCCCTTCGTTGCACCTGTACCTTTCTCTTTTTTACCCTCTTCTCGGAGTTCGAATGATGGAGTTCGATAGGGGTCTCGTAGGGGAACTTCGTCAATGCAGCATGTGGAGGTCAGCAAATAACGACAGGCTGATGAGTATGAATATCTTCGGCAGTTCATTAAATTGTAAGCGAATGTGATACTGTGTCTGAACGAAGGTGTGTGTAGAGTGAAGGGGTGGGTGATGGCAGAAACGGTACTGGCGATTGCTGAAGCAGGCGGATGTTCCATCTCAACACCCGCTTGTTATGCCTGTGTATTGACCATTACCGTTACAGCATCGTGACAGGGCATTTAACACCCCTGCAACGCTCGCAGCGATCCGCAGCCACGGTCAAGCCATGTCAAGAATAGCAGCCAATCTCCAACGCCACGTTGGCTCCGACGCCCATTCTCGGCGAGTTGAGCCCCGGATCTCAAGAGACATTAACCTTCTCTGGGCCTAAACTGCTCGGGTTGCTGCAGGGGGGTCCGTGAGTTTAAAGAGTAGCAAATCTGCTCCAAGCCAATCATCGCCACCAGCAAAAAGTGCTCCTGGGCAACCGGTCGTGGAAGTCAACATGCGTGCACGTCAAGAGCAATCTGGTATCGTGCTGATGCACGAGCAGTACGTAAAGGAAGACCTGCACGACACGAGACGGGCGCCGCAACTTACTACTCCGGAGGTACGAGTCCTTTCTCGGCCTTGGGACATGTGCTCGGTGCTTGATAAACACAGCACGAAAATACCATCGCGTCTTGTTTCAGTGTGTGCCCACCTCCGCGCACATTTTCGCGTTCGCCTCAAACAAGCCTGGGCCAGCAAGTCACATGATCTGACCAGTCAGCTTCCAGCGGGCATGCAAGCCCAGCCTTCCAGGCTTTTCTACTGTGAGCTCACCACTCGGCTGTTTGCTGCCCGCTACTGCTCACCTGCAGGTTGCATTAATGTGTGCTGCATCACGATCACAGTGTCTCACTTTTGGGCTTATCGGAAGCCGTCATCGTCCGCTCTTGCGAGTCCGTCACACTTTAAGATTCCGAAGATGTGGTTGCTTGTTGTCATCCGAGTTGGCGAACGGAAGAGCATACGCGAGTGGTTCCAAAGCCACTTTACTCGGACTGGAGCTACAAATTTTGCACCAGAAATAGGAGAATAATGACGCCAAACGAAAACGACGGCGTCGTTTGCCACCCGAAACCTACTCCGTATCGAAGATCTCGTTTTCATAAATCTCAATTGTACGAGGTAAGGAGTCAATGTATCTTTAATGGGGGTTTTCGCCATGAGTAAGCGAGTCGATTTTGTTTTGTTGCTTCGGGGACTCTCAAGGAGGTGTGGCACGTCGCGGTCTGGATATGGCCGCGCAGCAAGTCCGAGTCATGACTAGTACCTTAGGAGTACGATGGTTGTACAGCAAACGGTCCGTATGAAGCGCTCCTTTCAGCAAAGCTCGAGAAGAAGGTGTACTTCAATCTGCACCAGGCTGCAACCACCACGAATGTAATCACTATACTTGGTTCAGGCGTGCTCTTATGGTCTTCTCTTTCCTGTCAGCATTGACCTCGGCGAGGTGCTCGCGGGTACTGAAAGACCGTGTGTCTGAGGGGCGTGGCGCAGCCCGCTTTGACTGGGCCAATGATCAATTGCCATGTTGGCGAGATCACAACAGAGATGGCCCAAATGGGTAGGAGGCCAGGCACTCAAAAGATCCCCTTGGCCTGTGTTTGTTGTTCCGCTTGTAAAGACAATACGATTATCAATTGCGCCCTGAGTCTCTGGTACGACAACCGATTTCGCAGGCGGATCCTCTCCCCTGCGCGGATATCGAAGCCAGTGTTGCTCCTGTTGTTCAACTCAGTTGACGTTAGATTTTCTCAATTGCATTCTTAGCGACGAGTTCACGACCTTTCGCTATAATCATTCACTTTGCGTTGTTGTCTCTATCCTATCCACTCTGCTGACGCTCGTTGCCTCAATCTCGCTGCTCCCCAACTCGGTCTGATTGACGCTTGATACCTCTGGATTTTTCACATCGTTACCCTTTCCCCAACCGCCAACGTTCGATGAATTGACAAGTCGACGGTAGAAACGGCGTGAGAGTCGAGACGGCCTGCCTTTGGATATCCTCTGACGCGTCCGAGATTTTGTGGAATGGCTGCTCGTGGCAATGTCCCTGCTCACCTGCAGGCGTCACTGCCCGCCCTCCCACCACATTTACAGTCCGACACTCATTTGACGGCACATCTGGCGAGTCGGTTCCACGTTTCACTGCCGACGGCGAAGCTCTCGTCGCAGGCTTTAATTTGTCTTAACACATATACTTCGTCAACGCGGGGCCCCAATGGCGAAAAGAACGGAAGCGCAATGGGGGAGGCGGAGGAGATGGCTCGCAGAGCGTGGGCAAGACTGGGAAGCAGAGGTGAAGATCAAGCAGTTGTTTTCTTGTAAGCATCCTCGCCGCGTGGGGAGATTTTGTTGGAAGCGGATGCTAATCGTGTAACAGTGGCGAGTCCGGTTCTGGCAAGACGACGGTCAGGTCTCACCTCCTTTCAGCCTTCCTCTCATTTTCCTCGACACCACTCTCCTCTAAACTATCTCTCGCCGCCTTTGTCTTCGATACTTTGACGACGACCAAAACTACCACTACTCAGACAGCCTCCAAAGCAGGCCTGTACTATGAGTTACAATATGACGCTTCTTCTTCAATACCCACCCTCATTGGAGGCAAAATATTGGACCATCGCTTGGAAAGGAGTCGCATATCACACGTGCCAACCGGCGAACGGAGCTTCCATGTGCTGTACTATCTCCTGGCGGGGACAAGCGCGGCGGAGAAGTCGCATCTTGGCCTCAATGGGCAGACGAACATCACGACTTCTGGCGCTGGGGGGCTCACAAGGTCTGCCTCGGTGGCTCAGAAGCGATGGAGATACCTAGGCCATCCAACGCAGATGAAAGTGGGCATCAATGACGCTGAAGGCTTCCAGCATTTCAAAACGGCTTTGCGGAAACTCGAATTTCCCAGGGCAGAAATTGCCGAGATTTGTCAGGTGCTTGCCGCCATTTTGCATATTGGCCAGCTCGAATTTGGTACAGGGCAGGCTACAATGACTGCGGCGGAAGAAAGTGGTGGGTATTCGCACGAAGGTGGCGAGACTGTGACTGTGGTCAAAAACACTGACACACTCGCTCTGGTCGCTGCGTTCCTCGGTCTGAGCGTCAAGGATCTCGAGGAGAGCATGAGATACAAGACAAAGACCATCCACCGTGAGCGTGTCACCGTCATGCTTGATCCCAAGGGTGCGAGAGAAAATGCGGACGAACTCGCAACGACTCTCTACTCACTCCTTGTTGCCTACATTATTGAGAGCATCAACCAAAGGATGTGTGCGGCAGAGGACGCCGTGGCCAACACTGTCTCCATCGTCGATTTTCCCGGGTTTGCAGACCACTCTTCTACCGGCTCGGTTCTGGACCAACTGTTGAACAATGCTGCTAATGAATCGCTCTACAACACCTGCTTGCACGGCTTCTTTGAGAAGACAGCCGAGATGCTTGAAAGTGAAGAAGTCAGCGTGCCGGCCACGAGCTACTTTGACAATTCGGATGCTGTCCGCGGCCTTTTAAAGCATGGCAATGGCTTGCTCGCCATTCTTGATGATCAAACTCGTCGTGGCCGCACAGACACCCAGTTTCTGGAGAGCTTGCGAAAGCGGTTCCAGGATAAAAACAAGGCCATCACAGTTAGCAGCACAACCACCACCTTGCCAGGGAGCAACTTTGCCACTACGAACCTTTCTGCTTCGTTCACCGTTCGCCACTACGCTGGTGAAGTCGATTACCCTGTCAACAGACTGGTCGAGGAAAACGGCGATGTTGTCTCCGGAGATCTGATGAACATGATCAAAGCCACCAAAAGCGATTTTGTTGCTAGCTTGTTCGGTCAAGAAGCCCTTAACACGGTCAGTCACCCCGCCGAAAAGACGGCTATCGTTCAGGCCCAGGTCAGCTCGAAGCCTTTGCGTATGCCTAGCTTGTCCAGGAAGAAGCATGAGCAGTTGCGCCGCATGGGAAGTCGAAGGGCCGACCGTTCTCCTGTCCCACAAGAGGAAGGCGAATCGGCGAGCATCCAGGAAGAGGGCAGGACCCGACGGACCAAGGCTTCTGCTACTGGTTTGACGCAGGGTGCAGCAGCCCAGTTCCTCTCTTCGTTGGACAATATCACCAAATCTTTGACTGCACCCAACGTCAACAACTACTTTATATTCTGCTTGAAGCCCAACGACAGGAGGATCGCCAACCAATTCGACAGCAAATGTGTCCGGCAGCAAGTCCAAATGTTTGGTATAGCCGAAATCAGCCAGAGACTCCGGACAGCCGACTTCAGCATATTCCTACCTTTCGGGGAGTTTCTAGGCCTGACTGAGGCCGACTCTGGCATTGTTGGAAGTGATCGCGAGAAGGCGCAGCTCGTTTTGGACACCAAGCAGTGGCCAGGGAATGAAGCAAGAATCGGCAACACAGGCATATTCCTCAGCGAACGCTGTTGGGCGAGCATTGCTCTCACTGGCTCCCAGAGCATAGCTTACTTTGGCGGCGAAGTTCCCACGCTCTCTCGACCCGATACCCCGAGCCTCAACCCTTTCAGTGATTCCAAAGCCCGTCTAGTTCACTCGAACGATGGGACGCCAAACATCTATGGTGACGAGACGAAAGGAGGCGGCTACTTTGGTAATCGAGAGCTTGACGCCAAGTCCGACGCCGGTGCCTCTGCCTTCAACTCAGGAGACATGTTCCGAAACCTCGAAACCAAGGAAGAACTTGCCGAGAAGGGCAACAGGAAGAAGATGGAAGAGGTCGACGTAGTGCCCGTGTCCTCCTCCCGGAAGAGATGGCTCGCAATAGTCTACTTCCTTACCTGGTACCTTCCGGATTTCGCTATCAAGTGGGGAGGTGGCATGAAGCGCAAGGATGTGCGCATCGCTTGGAGAGAAAAATTTGCCATCAACCTTATGATCTGGCTCAGCTGTCTCTTTGTGGCATTCTTCATCGTCATCTTCCCTGAACTCATCTGTCCGAAACAGAATGTCTATTCTGCAGCGGAATTATCATCACACGACGGCAAGGGTCATCACAGCGCGTATACTGCGATCCGGGGAGTAGTGTTTGACCTGGGAGCCTTTGCGCCTGGTCACTATCCCAGTATCATCCCCCAAACGTCGATTGAGAAGTATGCGGGACTTGATGCAACCGGCCTCTTTCCAGTACAGGTGTCGGCGCTTTGCCAAGGGAAAGATGGACGAGTCGATCCTACAGTACAGCTGGACTACACGACCACCAACGTTACTGGATCTGCTACGGTCATCAGTACGACGGACCCCAACCGTCGTTACCACGACTTCCGGTACTTTACAAACGACTCCCGCCCAGATTGGTTTTTCGAACAAATGATCTTCTTGAAAGGCAATTTCAAGAAAGGCATGATTGGATACACCCCTCAATATGTGCACACTTTAGCAAAAAAGTCGCATGCCATCGCAACCCTGAACGGCCGTGTATACGACTTCACGACATACAACCTAGGTGGCCGCACCGTCAGAGCCCCCCCGGGTGAAAAGGTGCCGTCAGGAGTCGACACCAATTTCATGGATGATAGCGTGGTTGACCTATTTACGCAAAGGGCCGGCCAGGACGTCACCAAGTATTGGAACGCGCTCAACATCGATCCGGCGTTGAAGTCTCGCATGCAGCTTTGTCTGGACAATCTGTTCTTTGTTGGGGTTACCGATACTCGAAACTCGGCACAATGTCTCTTCGCTCGGTATATTCTACTGGCGATTTCGATCCTGCTGTGTACCGTCATAGGCTTCAAGTTCTTCGCTGCTCTTCAATTCGGAGGAAAGAACGTGCCTGAAAACCTGGACAAGTTCGTTATTTGCCAAGTTCCTGCCTATACCGAAGACGAAGAGTCTCTGCGTCGCGCGATTGACTCCGCCGCTCGAATGCGATACGACGATAAACGCAAATTGCTCATTGTGGTCTGCGATGGTATGATCATCGGGCAAGGAAACGACCGACCGACACCGCGGATTGTTCTTGACATTATGGGCGTGGCTGAGACAGTTGATCCGGAGCCATTGAGCTTCGAGTCGCTCGGTGAAGGCATGAAACAACACAACATGGGCAAGGTGTACTCCGGCCTCTACGAAGTCCAGGGGCACATCGTTCCCTTTATGGTGGTGGTCAAGGTTGGCAAACCATCGGAAGTCTCGAAACCCGGAAACAGAGGTAAACGTGACTCTCAAATGGTCATCATGCGCTTCCTGAACCGCGTTCACTACAACTTGCCTATGAGCCCCCTCGAACTCGAAATGCACCACCAAATCAGGAACATCATTGGAGTCAACCCGACGTTCTACGAATTCATGCTGCAGATCGACGCTGACACCGTTGTTGCTCCCGACTCGGCTACTCGCATGGTCTCGTCGTTCCTGCGCGACACTCGGCTGATTGCTGTATGCGGAGAGACTTCCTTGTCGAACGCCAAGTCGTCATTCATCACGATGATGCAGGTGTACGAGTACTACATTTCTCACAATCTGACAAAGGCGTTCGAGTCTCTCTTTGGCTCGGTCACTTGTCTGCCGGGTTGTTTCACCATGTATCGAATCCGAGCGGCCGAGACCGGCAAGCCGCTCTTCGTGAGCAAAGAGATTATCGAAGACTATTCCGAGATCCGCGTCGACACGCTGCACATGAAGAACCTGCTGCACCTGGGTGAAGACAGATATCTCACCACGCTGCTTCTCAAGTATCACTCGAAATACAAGACCAAGTATATCTTCCATGCGCATGCCTGGACCATTGCACCTGACAGCTGGGCTGTGTTCATGTCTCAGCGACGTCGGTGGATCAACAGTACCGTCCACAACTTGGTGGAGCTGTTGCCACTCCAGCAGCTTTGCGGATTTTGCTGTTTCAGCATGCGGTTCGTCGTCTTTCTGGACCTGCTGTCAACCGTGATCGCGCCGGTCACAGTGGCCTACATTGTTTACTTGATCGTGTTGCTCTCCACTTCAAGCGATGTCATACCCTTGACGGCGTTTATCCTGTTGGGCGCAATCTACGGTTTGCAGGCCATCATCTTCATTATGAGGCGCAAATGGGAGATGATCGGTTGGATGATTGTGTACATTCTGGCCATGCCTGTCTTCTCCCTGGGCCTGCCACTGTACGCCTTCTGGCATATGGATGACTTCAGCTGGGGTAACACACGGCTGGTGACGGGTGAGAAGGGCAAACAGATTTTGATCACCGACGAGGGCAAATTCGACCCTGACTCGATCCCAAAAAAGAAGTGGGAAGAGTACCAAGCGGAACTCTGGGACGCCCAGACGCAACGTGACGACGCCACAGAAGTGTCAGGATACAGTTATGGCACCAAGTCATATCACCCTGGCGGATCAGTCTACGGAGGCGCCCACACCGGCTACTATGAAAGCACCGCGCACCTCATGGCCCCTTCGAGATCTGTGTCGCAGCTCGACATCCACCCACCAATGTATGATCGAGGCTATAGCCAGTCGAGGATGTCGCTGGCGCCTTCTGACATGCTGGCGGGTGGGATGATGGCGGGCGGACAGTCTGTGGCTGACATGGACATGTCAGACTTGACTGGACTGCCGACAGACGACATGATCTTGAACGAGATCCGTGACATCCTGAAGACGGCAGATTTGATGACGGTTACGAAGAAAGGTATTAAGCAAGAGCTAGAGCGGCGGTTCAACGTCAATCTCGACGTGAAGAGGGCGTACATTGGAAGTGGTAAGTTGTGACAACCATCTAAGCGCCTACAAAAGACTAACGTATCTCGCAGCAACCGAGGCCATCCTTTCCGGCCAATTGTGATTTACAGGCATACTCTGGCATTCATCTAATTAGCGGGTGGTATCTAGAAGCATATGGGCAGTGTTGGGATAGGAGGTCAAAATGGGTGGCAAGGTCCTGTACAATGGGAATACTCCTCGGGTACTCTTAATCGTAAGAAATTGGAAGGGGTGTCAGGGTCGGGGGATTCCGAACAAGGTAGAGGAAGCTGACGTGTATCCTCTCCCTCGCGGCCACCTCGCGGGAGCATTCTCACCACGGAAATCCAATCCTGCAAACCAGTGTCATTGGTCGTAGAATAACTTGTCGCGAGATTCAACCCATCACGTCCCTTAGTGCGTCGGCTGATTGGTGCTTCTTCCGGGTCAGGGAAGAAAGAGGCATTCATTGAGTTGAGGGTCCTAGGGCTGCAGAGGGCCCGAAACAAGCTTTGACAAGCTTCCCTGGGGGCCGAGGTGGGTGGAGTCCCATGTGCAATGCGGTCATGGGGTGCCCCAATGACGAGTGGCTAAGGCTTAAAGAACAGCCAGCGCACGCGACGCAGGATCGCGCGCTCAGAATGACTGGCCAATGTCCCGTGTTGAAAGCAAGTTTTGGAGACCCTTGATTGCGCGGCATCTGCTTGAACCGTGTCCCCCCAGAACGCCGAGATAGCTAAGAGGCATGAAATCTCACCCAAAGTCCCAGCTGGCCCAGACTTTGCCACGACGCCCAGCATTGCCATTGCATCACCCTGCATTTGCTCATTAACTGGGAAGTTTGCAACGACGCTGTCAAGCTTCTGTGCCATCGAAGACACCTGCGGATAGCCGCCACTGCACAGACACCGCGACGTCCTCGGTCCCAGCATGATCCCCAAAAACGTCTACGAGCTCTGCCAGAGCGGCCAGTCGATAAGTGCCGAATTAGCCAAAAACCCGGCATTGTCTCCTCATGGCGCGGCGAAGAAGCTCTTCGGCGTCGACGCCGACGATGAAATCGTGACAAAGAAGCTGGAGCTAGGCGAGGAAAAGCCGAGTGACCTGGAGGAGGCTCGAAAGTGTGGGAATTGGGGAACATCGAACCCGAGTGATTTGTTCTTGAGGGTACGACCTTGAGGCGACAAATACCCATGCTCTCTGTGCGATGCTGACGCGATGGCCAGATTTACCACGATGTGTTGTGTACGCTGGAGAAGAATCCTCTAGTGGGCGTCTGCTCTCCTTCGCTCATGGGTTCGCACGGAGTGTGTCCGCTTACAATTATGGCCATGGTGCCTGATATTTGTCGGCACATGTCCAACGTGATAGCACGGGCAGAGCACGAAGTATTCCTTGCGACCAACTTCTGGATGTATTCAGAACCGACCAGGTTGATTACCAATGTAAGATGTTCTCCGGAGAAAATAAACCATGCGCCAAGATCAAAACCTCTATGCAAACGAGACAGTGTCTTGACACACCAGTGCTTTTGCCTGGCGATCCTCGAAGTTGTGAGAGTGCCATCTGGATTGATATTAACACCATTGCAGGCATTGCGACAACTATCGAAAAAGGCGGTCCTGAACAACCGCCGAGTGGTCGTCAAGATCATTTATGACCGTGGAAATGCGAAACAGGTGGGTCTACACAGGTCGAAGCGTTTCGGCTGCCCGTATCTGACCACATCAGGTCTTCAACAATCACCTTACAGTGACACCCGAAGAGTTCGCCGATCCCAACGGCAAAATCCGGATACCGCATCCCGAAGAGCTGCCTAATGTCGATATCGAAGTCGTCAACTTCCACCGACCCGTCTTCGGCACTTTTCATTCCAAGTACATGGTCGTCGATAGACGGATCGCAATTGTCCAGAGCAACAACATCCAAGACATTGACAATATGGAGATGATGACGCAGTTTGAAGGTCCCATTGTCGACTCTTTCTACGAGGTCGCTCTCATCTCCTGGCACAATGCCCTCAAGCCGCCATTACCGCTGTTGAACCAGCCAGCGGCTGGTCGTCCAATGCCAACGTTCGAAGCAGGAAGTCATGCTACGATGTTCGATGAGCATGGCAAGTTGAGGACGGTGTATCATGCGTAGGTTGTCCTGTGTGTTGACTGGGAAAATGCTTGCTTGCTAACCGGTCTAGCAAAACATCCGTTCCCGACGGGGCTGATAGCTTGAGAGAAATAGCCGAGCAAGGTGCACAGATAGACCTTCCTCAGCACACCTCCCAAGATCCGCATTACGACCCTGACATCAAATCGGAAGTATTGCGTGCGGTAGCATCTTTGAATCCTGGAGAAGGCGAAACCCGCGTCAATGCTATCACCCGCCTCCTCAACACTACAATCCAGCCGAATATGAAAGGAAGTGCCCCGGACATCGAACCAGCCGACTCCATGACTCCCCTTATCCCCATCCCTCGACACGATCCCTTCCCGGTCGCCATGGTTTGCCGTCAACCGTGGGGTGCCCCGAACAAGCACAGCCTGTACACACCGCAGAACGCAGCCTTTACGTCCGGGCTCCGCCACGCCACGAAATCAGTATTCATCCAAACACCTGACTTGAACGCCGAAGCTCTACTGCCAGAGATCGTGAGGGCATGCAAACGCGGTGTAAAGGTAACGTACTACTACTGTCTAGGCTACAACGATGCCGGCGAGCTCTTGCCAATGCAAGGCGGGCACAACGAAATGATCGCGCACAATCTCTACCGCGACATCGGGCCGGAACATCGGCACCAGCTGGACGTGTACGCCTATGTGGCGAAGGACCAGATCCGGCCGATCCACAACAAATTCAAGCAACGGTCCTGTCACATCAAGATCATGATCGTCGACGACCACATCGGCATTCAGGGGAACGGCAACCAAGACACGCAGTCGTGGTATCACAGCCAGGAAGTCAACGTCATGATTGATAGTCCGCTGGTCGTGGGGAAGTGGATCGAGGGGATCAAGCAGAACCAAAACACCCACCTGTACGGGAAGGTTGAGAATCAAGGAGACGAGGCCGGGTGTTGGAAGGATCCAGCCACCGGGGAGCAGGCCGAGGGGGCCATCGGCGTGGACCCAGGACGGTTTGCATGGGCACGAGGCGTGGTTGGTGCTGTTCAGAGGGTTAGAGGAATGGGTGGGTTCTAAAGGAGAGCGTGAGGGAGGGACGGACAAGAGGCATGGCCTCAGGACACGACGGGCAGGATATCAAACAGTACCGCCCTCGGGGGTATAATATGAAACACTCGTGGAAAACTCCCGTGGGAAGTGTGCAGCGCAAACATCTACCGAAACTGATATAGCAGCAGAGTCTGGAATACGCGGGAACGAGGTACGGTAGCAATTTAGCAGAAAATATTGGAGACTCTGGACCGTTCGCATGGCCCTTCCAAAAAAGAAATTTCACACTGCGAAGTTCACACCGTACAGACGGGCCCGGTCGGAATATCTATGTTCCAGTGTCAGAGTGACTGTCCTTGCATTCATCCATCCAACCATCTGTGCTCCACATGCACGGTACAGGCGCTCTACTTTGTAGTAAACTGTACCCCATGCTCGTACTTGGCCCTGTACCAAGTACGATTGCCTTGACAACTAGTCTAGGATTGCGGGGATGGGATTGTCCTAGACCGTCGGTACTACACTCCTTTGCCAACAGTCTACGATCTACAGTCTACAGTCTACAGATGAAAACAGACCAGTGCTGATCCCGGTACAGATGGTGGTAGGATATTGAGTCGACATTCTACGGCGTCCTGTATTGTATGTATGATCTAACGGGTCTTACACTACGCACACGTATATAGGTAGATGGATACATGATACAGACCCATGGATACCTAGATTTATATATATCTCTCGAAAGTTGTGAGGGGGGACGCTTGCTCGTACTCGTCCTTTTACTTGTGGTGCTGAACTCTTGACTGCTGGGCTCTTGACTGTCGACGATAGGAGGTATAAGGTACCTATGGAAGGATGAATTATCACAGTCAAATCACACAACTAGCTCAATGTCATTGATTACATCCAAGAGACGTGAACTTGGAGGGTACTGGGTGCTCTGTGGATGTCCATGTGCCTCTCCCACAATCAGATTGGACCAAGTGCATTGCAATCAGGTGAATATGAGGATTGATTCAAAGATGACATGGACGACGGAGTCGATATGCTCGGCGAAGAAACACATGTACCTCCATGGAAAGAAAAAGAGAGAAAACTCGGCAGGTTCCTACTAGTTTGGCCACGTCGATCATTGAAATGAGCACCCAGATCATGAACCAACCCTTTTCCTTCACACGTACGACACGACGTCTGAGCACCTTCGCGTCAACAGATCGCGACACTAGATGTGCTGTGGAACATCCATTCTTCGAGCAAGTAACATGTGCTGGTGAACATTAATTCTTCCACCAAGTACGTACTCCACCCTTGGAACAAGCACGAGTACGCAAGTCATGGATTGCTTCGATGCTGCTTTGACAAAAAGGAATTGCTCTGACCGGTTGAGAATGACTGTCCCAGCATCACGCTGTCGAAAGCAGGCCAGATAGATGCACGAACCTACTTTTCTCGAAGTTTCCCGATCTCCATCTCATTTCAGTTCATTTCATCTCATCTCATCTCCGGAACTTCGCTGACATAGCGTGGTGTGGCGCCGGCGTAGCGCGATGCGGTGCAGTGTGGTGAGGCGGTCGCTATCGCATCGCATTGGCAAGGCTCCGGTACTGAGTCGTGCTTGCCTACCTGCCTGCCTGCACACTTCTAGAGCTTCTACGTGGCTTCCATACAGCAGAGCATGGCACGGCACGGCATGGTGTGTCCTTGTGCGCCTATCTCGAAGAGGACCGATTCATGCAAGTTGACGCCGGCACTAGCAGGGCCATCCACGCGGCACCACACGCTATAGAGCTTGCAAGAGAGGTCGATGCAGTGCCTATCCTGGAAGAGTAACGGCGTTAGTGAAGCTACAACCCCATCGAGAGCTAGATGTCCAACCTCTGGGGGACGACCGGGGGAGTCCCATGGAGGATAGCCGAAAGGGTTGCAAACCTACACATGGTACTGCTACATTGTAGGTTTCTGTTGGGCGGCTGAGTGAGAAAAATGGGTGCAAACAGTTAACCACGCGGGTCCCATGTGCTGGAGAGGCGACTTCGACTCTGGTGAGGTAGCATCGGCAAATCTTCGCTATTGCCACCTGCAGTAGCGGGACCCAGGCCCGGAGCACGCTAACGGTTCTGTGTGGACCTGGGACCATGATCACCGAACTTTTACTGACTATGGCATGCAAGACGGCATTCTAGAAGACCTCAGGAGTCAGAGCTTCCGTCGGGTCATGCGACTCTGGTGGGGTTGAGAAAGGAAAAGTGTGCGGCCGCCGACGGGCGCAGCGCGTTGAAGGGGCGTTTAATGCATGACCACTGTACTGTGTAAATCGAATACGGGAGTAAGTGAGCGAGCAATGAGCGTGAGGTCATGACATTCTGGATTGGGAATCATGTTGGAGCGAGAAATTCCAGCGCAGCGACAGTGCCTAAGTCATACCCGTCAAGCCTAACGATGTTTGGCCAGCCCGCCCGGACTGAACGTTTCAATGATTACACACTACGAATACAGGAAGCAAGACACTTACAGGTTTGGCGTGCGATGGCTCGTTTCTGCTCGTTCCAACGGCCCTTTGTACAGCAGCTGAGGATATTTCCGGTTGATCACGCCGAGGAATTTGACCAGACGCCGTAAGTGGCTTGCCCCTCCGCTGTCATCACCACCGCACATCGTCGATGCATCCATTGGCTTCTCGGTTCGGCTTTGTGTTCAAATCGTTCTCTTCGCGTCACCGACATGGACACGAGCACAATGCCGATTTGGAAGACAACACCCTCCTTTTCAAGCCCCGATAACGTATTCATCTTGTTCTTGAGAGGATATCCTACGGAGTCTGGATGGGACTGTATAATGCAACCATGACAGATCTCCACTTGTGTCAGTTCCGAAATCTAATCTCGGAGTAGCCGCCTCAAGTGTCGATGTGTACGAGTACTTTTTCGTGAAGGCTGGTTGAAGGTTTGCGGGCAACGAGATCCCTGGTCAAGGTTACAGCGCGCCATCAGACTAGTGGCATCTTTGTTGCAGATTTTGCCCCACGGGGATGATTTCATGGTGAGGGGTTGCCAATAAAAGCCAATGCCAGAGAAGAAGGCAAAGACATACCAAGCTGCGCCGATTCGCACAAGCTCTGGCTAGACGAGACGATCTCGACCAGGATGTCAATATTTCCACGTCAAGTTGTTGTCGGAGTGTTTTGGCGCTGGCTGTAATCCAATCGATCTCCGCGTCAAGATTTTGACGGAGGTGGCAGACTCCATCCCGGATTTGGGTAGGTCGCCGAACATCAGCCAGAGGCGAGCCTATCCAGGTGCGACTAGTTCGGTCCGGAGAGCCTCGTTGGCTTTTTGTGCGGGGCTGGAGACAAGCTGGGAAAAGCTGACCATGTCCGTGACTCCGCGTTTCGCATGGAATGAGCAGCGCTTCGCCCAATGGCACGCTGTTGCAAAACCCAAGCCGCCATATCACGGGGCGACCAAAAATTCGCGATGGCACGCTGGCAGCACGGCTAACCCACATTCGCCCGCAAAGAGGGCGTGACTTGCGGGTGGCCTCGGTTGCGGGACCAGTAAAACGGGGGCGCGTTGAGATGCCTCCCCCATGCGCCCATCTGGCTATTCAATTGAGGAATTTGTGATACCAGTGGACAGAATTCACATGCAGAAGTCGGTCCAGTCACCATATGGCAGATTCACTCCACAGGGAGCGCGTGTGACCAGTCGCAAGCCACCCATGACAAGATGGTGAACAAGGTGCGTGAAGCTCCAGCGCCATCGCGGTCTCCATTGCAGTTTTTGCGCAGTTCCATCGCAGGGGTGGACCGTCACTTGGCCTAGCTCTTGCCTCGAGCTGCCTGTCACCTTGTTTTCACCGTGGTCGCGCAAGCTTTCTTTAAAGAGGCCGGTCCTGCTCGTCTACGAAGCTTGACCCTCTTGTTCCTCCTTGACCTCTGTCACATCCCCCTTCTATCGTCTACCAGACCGACCGCCATCATGCCCGGCGAGATTCGTGCCCTCTCCACCACCGCCGACGTCAACCGGATCGAGGCTCCGGTGACGTGGAAAGCCTACCTCATCTGTGCCTTTGCATCCTTCGGCGGTATCTTCTTTGGCTACGACTCTGGGTACATCAACGGCGTCAATGGCAGCAAATTGTTCATCCACATCATCGAGGGCCCCAACGCCGATGCTCTCTCGTCTCCTCACCAGTCTCTGATCGTGTCTATCCTCTCTTGCGGTACCTTTTTCGGCGCTCTCATCGCCGGTGATGTCGCCGACATGATTGGTCGCAAATGGACTGTCATTCTCGGCTGCCTCATTTACATGGTCGGCGTGGTCATCCAGATGATCACTGGCCCCGGCCATGGTCTCGGTGTCATCGTCGCTGGTCGCTTGGTTGCCGGTCTCGGTGTCGGATTTGAAAGCGCCGTGGTCATTCTCTACATGAGCGAAATCGTACGTTTCCCAACCCAGCCGGCAGCGTCTACCCCTGTGATCGTTCAAGCTAACGCGTCTATCTGTAGTGCCCTCGAAAAGTCCGTGGCGCTCTGGTTGCCGGCTACCAATTCTGCATCACCATCGGTATCCTTTTGGCGTCCTGCGTCGACTATGCCACTGAAGATCGAAACGACACTGGCTCGTACCGCATCCCCATTGCCATCCAGTTTGCCTGGGGTCTCATTCTCGGCGGCGGCCTGCTCTTCCTCCCTGATTCCCCCCGCTACTTCGTCAAGCGAGGCAGGATCGAGAAGGCGATGGAAGCCCTTTCCCGCCTCCGTGGCCAGCCACAAGAGTCCGAGTACATCCAGGTCGAAATTGCCGAGATCATTGCCAACGACGAGTACGAGCGCGAGATGATTCCATCTAGTGGATGGTTCTCCAGCTGGGCCAACTGCTTCAAGGGCGGCCTCAAGCACCAAAAGTCCAATCTCCGTCGGACCATCCTCGGCACCTCGCTGCAGATGATGCAACAATGGTACGTACTCCTGCACGGCTGCGGCTTCCCGCGACGACTGTGGGCTAACATGATCGATGTAGGACCGGTGTCAACTTCATCTTCTACTACTCCACTCCTTTCCTGCAAACGACCGGCGCCATCAAGAACACCTTCTTGATCTCCCTGATCTTCACCCTGGTCAATGTGTGCTCCACTCCCATCTCCTTCTACACGGTTGAGAAGTTTGGTCGTCGCCCTCTCCTCGTCTACGGTGCTCTGGGTATGCTCATCTGCCAGTTCCTGGTTGCCATCATTGGTGTCACGGTCGGTTTTAACCACACCCACTTGAACGCCGCCGGGGAGAGCAGGGCCAACAACATCTCCGCCGTGAACGCCCAGATCGCTTTTATTGCCATTTTCATCTTTTTCTTCGCCTCGACATGGGGACCGGGTGCCTGGATCTTGATCGGCGAGATCTTCCCTCTTCCTATCCGATCCCGAGGTGTGGGTCTCTCCACCGCCTCCAACTGGCTCTGGAACACCGTAAGCACCCTTTTTTTCCCCTCTCCCGCGGGCTCACAGCTAACATCTCGTTTATAGATTATCGCCGTCATTACCCCCTACATGGTCAATGAGGATCGAGGCAACCTGAGGTCGTCGGTCTTCTTCATCTGGGGTGGTCTTTGCACCTGCGCCTTCGTCTACGCCTTCCTCCTCGTCCCTGAGACCAAGGGTCTTACCCTGGAGCAGGTTGACGCGATGATGGAAGAGTCGAGTCCGCGAACCTCCGCCAAGTGGAAGCCAACCAAGACCTTTGCGGAGCAAATGGGCCGCGAAGGCGGTGTCCTCAACAAGGAGATTGTCGCGGACGTCGAGCGCAAGGGATCGGTCTTTTAGGAGAAGAACGAGAACGAAGCCTCCGCAGTTGGACAAAGTGCCTCTGAGAACAAAATCTGATCTCAGATCGATATGGGGAACGGTCCCAAGAGAACTGCGAAGTTGGAAGCAGCACTCTCGAGACTCATCAGGAGTGTTAATTGCTTGCATATTCAAGATCCTCATGACTAGCAGAGTCGACGTCTGTGCCTCATTCTTCGTAGTGCATGACGTTCACTGTAGCTGAGCAGCAGGCCTACCAATACCAAAGCGTTCACATTATGATGTTGAAGGTTACGAACAAGTGATGGTACTCGTACTCGAACTGTGAATTAGGCTCTGATTTCGACGCTCTGCGCCATGTGAAACCACATGTCTCATCTAAGACAACACGGTCCTCGTATCCTAGTTCCCATTCTGCAAAGTCTCGGCCGACAAGAGCCGGAACACGCAGCGCAGTGCCACATGTCAGAAGTATCATTGTGGTATTCACACAGTAGCAGTGGCAGTAGCAGTAGCAGTGGTAGTAGTAGCAGTTGCATTCCCTTCCACCTTTGCGGCCATCCCAGCACTCCGCATTGCAAACGTCTCCCCCGCCTTCCCCGCGTGTGTTGGTGCGTCGGTGGAATTTGAGTTGAGAAACCTCGTATTCCTTCCCGCGTGAGTGGCTTTTTAGACTTTACGCCTTTTTCACCACGAACAGTCCCGTTACGGAGTCCTCTTACTGGACCTAGTTGCATTAGTTGCAGTAGTAGTGCAAGTAGCAGTGCGGGAGTTGCCTAGGATGGTAGTTGGTCGATATCCTATCCACCCGTTTGTCCTCCATGCCTCCCCTCTGTACATAGGTGCGGTTTGTATCTAGATACCTGTCGTTCTAGCGTTTCTTTTCGCCCTTTCGATACATACACACGTTAGGTACCTATGTACACATGACTCCGTACACGGTCAGGATAGGTAGGATTTTGTGCCCCCTGCCCCATGCCCGTGGATGCTTGTTTGGTACGGTAGGATAGTAATACGTACTACTGTGCTGTGTTGTGAATTGCTGTTCCAGACTAGGATACTCGGTACCGTATCCCTTCGCTTCTCTAGTCCTTTTGCAGTTCCGCAGTGTCGTCAAAGTCGATCAGTCTACCTAGGATATGGTATGTATGCTGTGTGCATCAGTCGCATCATTTTCACGCGTGGCTTCGTCTTTCAATGGTTTTAATGACTGTGTCCTCCGTCATCTCCGAGGATAATATGCTGCGAGAGATCAATCATGTCCCTTCTTAATCTTCTGGTGTAGTCATACGGAGGTCAAGTTCAGACAAGGCATGTGGTACATATGGCATGAGTTGAAGTCGACCTGGCAAGGGCTTGATTGTGTGGGATTAATATGCATACTGTAGACGGACGGATTGATTGCTCGCTTGCTTGCTTGCTCGCTCGCACGTCTACTTGGCTCTTCATGCCCAGTTTTCCGTACAGCGTAATCAGCCATCATCTGGTGGGATCCATGCTATGCTGTTTGAGTAACCTCGTACAGTGACTCCGATTCCGACCGAGGTCGTTGTCCTTTCAACGACTGCATGAGAATGAGTGAGTGAGTGAGCGAGTGAGTGTATACGATATCGTGTATTCATCTTTTGTTATTGTTAATTACTTGTATTGCACAAATTTATACCCGCGTACATAGATAGCCTCCTGTCCATTCTACCCTACTCTACTCTACCCGCTGGTCTGTGCAACCTCGGCCTGCTTAACCTCTCCAGCCTTCGTGCTCAAATCGGCCCCGAGCTTCACTTCAAGCACTGCGCACCTTCCTGACTTGACCGCTTCAACGGCTTGGGGTAACTGCTCTAGCAACTCCGCAACTGTACTTACCGTGCCGGCCCAGGCATGGCCGCCCGTCGCTGCCTTGGCAATACCCGCGTAATCCGGCGTCGGGTCAAAGCTGATGTTCAACTCCTTGTTGTCGACTTTACTGCCATACCCGTTCGGATGGACAAGCAGCATTGACCTCCGCGGCGCGTTCCAACCCTTGTTGTTCAACACGATGGTCAAAATCGGGATGCTATATCGCTGCGCAATCCAGTATACCGACCCGGGGACTGAGAACATGTACGTCCCGTCACCGACAATCTGGCAGACAAACTTGCCCTTGTTGTTGCCGATGCGGTCGCCCGACGCGATATCCCGGTGCTGGAAATCGGACGCAAGCTTGATGCCGAGGGCACCGCCGCCGGACCAGCCCAGTCCGCCGCCTCCACAGTTGATCCAGGATTTCGGGAGGACGGGAGCTATTTGGTCGGCAATGAAGATGCTCAACGTGACGGCTTCGATGGCGAAGATGGTGTCCTTTGGGACGGCTGCTCTGATCTGTCCGCCAAGGACGTGCGGGTCTATCGGGCTCTGTTGTGGGTTCTCGGGCAGTTTGGCGAGTGCTTTGGGTTGACTCCAGCGCGCGGTGTAGGATTCTTGTCGCTTCTTTGCTGCTGCGGCGTGGGCCTCGTCCGCGAGAGTTGCTGACAGCTGTGTATCGGAGGCGAGAAAATCGTTCAGCTGCATGAATGAGGTTGCCGAGTCGGCGCAGAAGCGCGCATACGCTGGGATGTAGAAGACTGGCATCTGTCGTTTCAAGACATCCACGTCGATGTGCACAATCTTCGCATCAGCCTTGGGTCTGCATTGTGTGGGAATCCAGGGAACGTCGCAGTCGACCACGAGGATGAAATCGGCGGTAGTGATTGCCGGGTCTGAGCCGTACCGCATGCCGAGTGCTGCTGGATGATCCGTTGGGAAGCACATGTCCGAGCCACCGGTGTCCAGCACACGCAGGCCGGGGATCTTGTCTGCTAATGCGACAGCTGCGGTGACTGAATCTGCGTTGCGACCAGTGTAGCCCACCACAAGCAAGGGCTCCTGTGCCTTGACGAGTTCTTCCGCGATCATCTTGACGGCATCTTGTGGCAGGGCGGCCGGCCCAACGGGCTTCCATTGCTCTTGGTCAAGGTGGTAGGGCTGAATATCCTCTTCCATCGGCTCCCGCGCACCACAGAGATAGACAGGGCCTTGGGGATCGCTGGTCGCGAACTGCAGGGCTCGATTGACAATCTGCTTGACGTTCCTGCCACCTTTGATCTCACCGGTATATCTGCAGTACTGGGCCACGATCTGCTTCTGATCCGGCACATCTTGGATCCAGTGTATGTACTCTGTTCTTGAGCCCCGGTATTCGCCTTCGATGGTGTAAGGGGAGAGACCGGCGAAGATGAGGACGGGTGCTCGTCCGCACGAGGCATTGTGGACGGCGGCTGCTAGGCCCTGGGTTCCGACGTCGACGTGGACGATCACGCATTGAGGCTTGTTGGTCAATCGAGCCATGCCATCTGCCATGGACAGGGCGACCATCTGTGGTATTATTCAGTCTGAGTGCTTTGCGATTTCCCTGGCCGCAGATTATCCTCGTACCTCGTTGGGGCATGTGATGACCCTGGGGAAGCTGTCTCTCTTCTCTTTCTGCCCCTTGGTGATTGCTTCGATGATGGAAGGGTGGTCGGAACCAAGATTGACAAAGACATGGGTAATGCCGGCCTGGTCGGGGGTTGTCAGTCAACGATCGAGAGCTCTCGAGGCGCCGTGCTATGTTCTCACCTCCCAGATGGCCTCGAAGAAGGCATATGAGGTGGTGTACTCGCTAGACGAGCAGGTCAGCCTCCAGTTTCCTCCCGTGGACTTGATTCAGCCTACGCTTTCGCGATGGATCCCATCTTGTGCGGTTCTGCTCTTTCGAGCTTGGATGGTTCCCTGCGTGAGTAATGCTTCGGCGGGTAAGCTTGGAGGAAAGGAATAGCTCAGACTCTGAGCAGATCTAACTTCAATATGGGTTTGCAACAGAGTTGGAGTAGAGCAATCTACCCACACATTAATATCAACACCCACGGTTGTCCTGGCCGGCAAAGAGCAATCAAACAGCCGGCAGATTTCCCGTGTCCCGCTGCTGACCGCTGCTGGGCGCCGGATCACCACCCATGAGCGTATTATGGCGCATCAATGTGGCTTCCGCCAGAGGTGGCCAGTCAAGGAGGGACAAACGAAGAACCAGAACAGACAAAGATGGCCATTGCGGGGTGCCCCGAGCTCTGCGTGTGGGGTTCCTTGGATTGGCCCCGACATCGCTCCCTCGGTACATATCATCGACGGTGTGGTCCCCCATCTTGCGCCGGATGTATTTCAAATATCGAGCTTCGAAGATTGATCTGTATCTGTTCGAGTGCCGTCAACCGGGTATTTCCGGGAATCCAGTTCTCAAATCCGCGAGTGCACATGCAAAGCGTCCATCTTCGCGTGTCACGATTACCGCGTCGGATAAACTTCTTGTGCGGAATTGAAGCCGAAACCATCTACCTGTTAAAGTGAAACAAGCCCCGTCCTCCTACGAGTAGTTGATTGGTTTCAGCGGCTTCGTCGTGTACCCTTAGCTGAAGCTTCACTGACCCTTTCAGCCTCAGCAGATAATCCGAATTCACTATCTACCTGGTGGCCCTCAACCTGCCGCATCCCCCAGTACGGGTTAAAGGCAATATAGCCAGTGCCCCTCTGACAGGGTAATGGTTTGACTCGGTAGGATCCAGAGGAGAGACGAAATTCCTCGCCGTCAGGCCTGTCTCAGGGCGGAACACCAAAAAGTGCGTAGATCCTCCGAAATGGAACATCTCGATGGATTCGCCCTTTGTAGTCGGATCGCCCGGCTCATGTCGACCAAAGTCGCAAGATCAGACCTCCGCCATGCCAATCTATTGTTCGCGGCGAGTTAGCACCGTCGTCCGCCCAACAGCGTCGGGACAGGAACTTGACAGGATCAGAGACTTACAAACACAATCGCCATCAATCCAATGGTCGGGTTCTTGGCCTGTATGAAGATGGTCCCACGCGTAGCGACAGCAGTGATGAAAGCCTGAGAATTGTTCGGTGCAACGGGGTCGAGCCGGCCTGGGTCTGCAAAACCCGCCAAGAGATTCTCCGAGTAGTAAGTCCTGGGGACGTGGACAATGTCAACCACGGTTCCAGAAACAGGTGCGTGCCAGCAATGATACGACGGTGCACTCAGGAACGCATGGTAAACCGAGCCGCCAACGAACTGGTTGGTCAGCGGATGGTTGTTGAACATGTTAGTGAAGGAATAAGGTTGCTGCTTGAGCCAGAAAATGTCATGCAGCTCTTGACGTTCGTCGAGATCTGGAGCGGCGTTGATTTGCAGGCGTTGACCATCATTTTGGTTGGATCGGGCTGCTCTGGTGTTGGCTCATCATCCGGGTACGTCACGGGTCGAATGCCATCATTAAACCTCCGTGTAAAGAAGTCGTCCCAAGATTTGAACCCGAAGTACGGAAGCGACCGGTTGCAAGCACACAGCCACTGAAATATGTAATTGGTCTTGCCGTTGTTGCCCTTGGCTGCGAGAACGTCCAACGCGTCATTAAACAGCCAGCTACTGCTTGCATCCAGACAAAGCTGGGAGCCTGGGCTCTGCAGGAATGTACTCCACGTTTTGAGGATTGCCTGTCATGCCTGGTTGACTTATAAAGAACCGGTAGCCGGCCTCGGTGCCCATGGGCGAAACCAGTATTGCTTGAATCGGAAATCCAATCAACCCCATTGCAGTGGAGTCGGGCACATGGAACCATTGAGGTCCTTCTTTCAGGATCCCATGAACGAGGCCAAGCATGGTGTTGAGGTCACGAACTTGAGGCTGGCCTGTCGATTCGTTGATGTAGGCGGGTGGAATCCGGGTGAAAATGTCTTGAGATAATCTGGTTAGCGAAGTATTCTCTGCGACGAGCTTTCGCAGTACGAGTATTGGAAAATCGAGAGTGTTGAGTTTCTTCTAGGACCAGCTTTTCCAGTCTGGTGGCAAGCCATATCCTAATATAGGCCCAATCTTTAGGTAGCCAATGCCCTAGGGAAGCGTGAGAAGCTTGTATTCCCTCGAAATCCTTGGAGACCATGCTGGGGTTTGATACAGGGTGTCCCATTCTGGCTGCCCGTATCTGCGTAGAGAAGATCGTGACGAAACATGGTTCTGCATCCGAGGGAAGAGAGTCTTATAGAAGAATCATACCCACGGCATGATGTCAGCTGCGCTGTTGAATGTCAGTCAGAGCTCGGGAGGGTGTGTTGTATGCAATCGTGACGCGGATACAGACACCTTCATAGCAACAACGTTTGACGTGGGAACCATTTGGGATGTTTCCGACTCGGTGGCCATGCAATGCCCCCTGGAGCTTATACAGGACAACACATCTCAGTCCAACTACATGAGAGCTGGCGTCAACGGCGCTTAGTTGTCGAGCTGGACGACACGCGACCTATTGTGCGACGAGAATGCCAAGTATGTGTGTAGTTCATAGCCAGCGACCTAAACTTGCGGTGTAGCGACTCGACACAGAACTCAGCTGTACATCAAGGCTGGCTAAACACTAGCCGCAACGGATAACTGACCGCCAGACTCACTGTGCTCTGCTGTGCGTTGCACCGGCAAACACATCCTAACTTGAAAAGCCAAGTTCTTGCCATGTAAAAATGAAATTGTGTGTCTGGTGTTGGAGGTGGTGCCGCTTCCGGGAGGTTTGATTCTCGAGAAGCTTCGAATCAGAAGAGAGCGTTGTTGTAGATATGCTCGTCCACGCCGTCCTAACCTGAGGGTTCTTACGATGGAGCAAAGATCGGCGTGTCCGTCGAATGCAAACGAGTTAGCTGCTCGATCCACCTTTTCATTGTGATACAGATTGACAAGATGGAATGCTGTTGTCCGCCCTACCATGACACACATGCTGCCCGCGAAGGAGTTATGCCTTCCAATTTACCTAGCATAGTACAGCGGCAGGATGGATTGCTGATCAATCCAATCACGATGGAAGAAGATGTGATGAATTGTGCAGAGCGCAAGTTCTCCGAAAGATGCACGTAGGTTCATTTGCTCGCACGCACTTAATTGATTTACGGAGGAGCAGAAGTACGTGTCTTTCACGCGTCGAAACGCGACTTTCTCCTCTCTCCTCGCCGTGCCCCTTCAACTAACCCTTCGCACTATCTCAACTCGTAATCGCTGACGACCTGTGCAAGATGGCGCTCAGCACTACTCAGCTTCGTGATGAAGCCGTCCGGGACAGGATCAGACTCGCCACCGAATTCCTCGACCCCACCGACGATGAAGCCCGATCCTACCGAGCCGATATTGTGTTGATGCTGAACCGCGGTCTGCGGCGACTTGTGGTCAGCATTGATGATATCCGAGCTCATTCACGAGAACTTGCAGATGGCATTCTTTTTCAGCCATTCGACTATTCCCCTGCCTTTGACGCTGCTCTCAAAAACATCATTGCCACAATCCCCAACCGCGCAGCGTTCGAACAGGATGAAGACAGACTATACTATGTCGCGTATTCAGGCTCATTCGGAGAGAACACCTGCAATCCGAGAACGTTAGGAAGCTCGCTTTTAAACCGGATGGTCTGTCTGGAAGGCATTGTGACAAAATGCAGTCTCGTCAGGCCGAAGGTTGTCAAGAGCGTGCACTGGAACGAAAAGAAAGGCACATTCATGTTCAGGGAATACAGAGATCAGACTATGAGCGCCAATGCCCCTGCAAGTCTGAGCGTGTATCCACAAGAAGACCGCGACGGAAATCCCGTAAGTGTCACGCACGATGCTTGACCAAGCTGCGATACTGACAATCTCTCAGTTGGTTACCGAGTACGGCTATTGTACCTACAGGGATCACCAGACGATCAGCATCCAAGAAATGCCCGAACGCGCGCCAGCAGGTCAACTCCCCCGCAGCGTAGACGTCCTTATGGATGACGACATGGTCGATCGAGTCAAGCCTGGCGACCGGATTCAGCTGGTCGGTATCTTCAGGTCTCTCGGTAACAGAAATGCTGGTTCCGGGTCGTCTATCTTCAGGACGCTGATACTGGCCAACAACGCTGTACTTTTATCTTCCAAAGCCGGAGGCGGTATTGCCCAAGCCACCATCACGGATCAGGATGTGAGAAATATCAACAAAATGTCGAGGAAGGCAGAAGTCTTCGACTTGTTGTCCCAGAGTCTGGCGCCCAGTATCTACGGCCACGACTACATCAAGAGGGCGATCTTGCTTATGCTGCTGGGCGGCATGGAGAAAAATCTGCCGAACGGGACTCATTTGAGAGGCGATATCAACATCCTCATGGTGGGTGATCCTTCAACCGCGAAATCCCAACTCCTGAGGTTCGTGCTCAACACAGCACCCTTGGCAATTGCTACGACCGGTCGTGGCTCCTCTGGCGTCGGTCTCACAGCTGCCGTCACATCCGACAAAGAAACGGGTGAGAGAAGACTTGAGGCCGGTGCCATGGTGTTGGCTGACCGCGGCGTTGTCTGCATTGATGAATTTGACAAGATGAGCGACGTTGACCGTGTGGCCATCCACGAAGTTATGGAACAGCAGACCGTCACGATTGCAAAAGCCGGTATTCACACCTCTCTCAATGCCAGATGCAGTGTCATCGCTGCTGCAAATCCGATATTTGGGCAATACGACAGCAACAAGGACCCGCACAAGAACATTGCTTTGCCAGACTCTCTTCTTTCCCGTTTCGATCTGTTGTTCATTGTCACCGACGACGTCAATGACACGAGAGATAGAGACATATCTGAGCATGTTCTGCGAATGCACCAGTATCGCCCCCCTGGGACTGAAGAGGGAGCGCCGATCCGAGAACAAGCCAATCAAATGCTCGGTGTTGGTGTCCAAGAAGACCAGAACGCCGACCGGGGAACAACAACTGTCTACGAGAAATACAATGTAGTCTTGCATGCAGGGTTTTCATTCCAAAGCACCAGCAAAAGGGGTCGCAAGAAGCAGGATCACCCCGTCAGCATGGCCTTCCTGAAGAAATACATCCAATACGCGAAAAGCAGATGTAAACCCGTCTTGACTAAAGAAGCAAGCGATTACATCGTCAACGCGTACGCAAGCCTTCGAAACGACGAGATGAAGGCAAACGAACGCCGAACCAGTCCTATGACAGCCAGAACGCTGGAAACTCTGATCCGTCTATCAACGGCTCATGCAAAAGCCCGACTATCAAGCAGAGTTGAAGAGGACGATGCCATTGCGGCGGAAGAAATCCTCAAGTTTGCCCTTTTCAGAGTTATGCCTACCAAGGCGGGTCGAGGGAACAAGAGACGCAAGACCGAAGACGGCAATCTGGATACCTCGGACGATGAGGACGACTCTGATAGCGACGACAGCAACGGCGGCGATGCACCCTATCGGGGCACTAAACCGCCGGCAAGCCGTGCAACGAAGCCAACGACCAGAAGTCAGCGCTCGGCCCGCTCGAACGGCACCACTAATGGTGTATCGAACGGAAGGGCCAACGGCAACGCGAATGCAGCCGCGGATGTTGACGATCCAGAAGACGACGACGACGTCCAACCCAGCTCATCCCGGCACTCCCGCCAGACTGGTGCAGAGTCTCAAATGTCTCGCATGAGTATCGCCAGCTCGATACCCAGTTCCCAACTCCCCCCCACCCAAGCGGACTCGCAGTCCCAATCTCAGTCACAGGCCGAGCCAGAAGATTCTGGCCCTGCCATTTCTCAACCCCGGCTAGCGACTTTCCGCGCCGCGCTAGGCCGACTGACTCACACGACACTGTTCCACAACGATATGGCAACGGTGGCGGACGTGACTTCTGCAGTCAACCATCGTGTGGCGGAGAATCATGGCCAGGAATTTACACCGGACGAAATCACCGCCGCGCTGAGGGTGATGAATGAGGCCAACCAGATCATGTTTCTGGAAGATAATGGAGAGGTTTATACTTTGTAAATGTGTGCAGGTGGCCTGGTTGTTTGGGTGGCAGAAGGATGACTTTTTACCTCACAGGATATGACGTTTTAGATCGCGTGGCTGGGACCTTGTGTACGGGTAAATGCGACGAGCAATGAATCGATTCCACAGTATTTGTAAATGCCTCCCATTCGATTCGAGGTTGAGGTGGAAGGCGTTGATACCTGAAAGACGTCTGATTCTTGCTACATAAGACAGTGTTCTCTTCGTCTAGACGGGGTACGAGTTACGCGGACCCGATAAACTCTTTCGCTGGTAGCTACTTCGTACTGTTTCTACGCACTGTTAGACCATTCGACATGCATGCTCTGTACGCTGAGCGGTGTAGACTGCCAGCACGTCTCATCTGTGGCCGCTGACATAGCATACTGCGTTGGTTGACTTAGTAAGAGGTGAAAGTCTCGAGAGAGCAGATTGCAGCTCATTGACGAGAATGGTTGATTCCTCATTGAGACGAGAAAACAGTAATTACTTATTCGACGCGTCGCGACCATTTTCCGTAAGTCTGGGCGCCGCACCACTCCTGTTTGAGGAGTTTCATTTAACCTTCACTTTGACTTCACCTCATTTCAGCTCACCACCTCTGTCTTCGATCGTGTGTTCTCATTTTGATTTCATGATCGAATCTATCTCGCGACCGTGAAATCAGCACTCAACCATGATGGCATCCCCAGCTGAAACGGATGCTTTCACCTTGCTCTTGCTGGACTCGCCCTATCCTATGGAAACAGAAGCACCCATCTCCAATCGACCGTATCATTGCCGCAGTCACCAGCTCATTCCACCGCCGCCTGAACTTGCCCTTCTCCCTCCTTGCCAACGATCTTCCAGTAATCCTCGTCTATCTCCTCCCATATGGTCTGAATGGCACCGGCGTAATTCCTCGCGGCGAACCAATCCGCGAAGAAGCGGTACCTGAGGGGAGACATACCTGGCGGACGCGGGTTTAGGAACTCCCAGGCAAGACGAAGCATCTCTCCGGCGTGCCCCTCTGGCATGGGACCGTTGAGATGTTCGTAGTCTTCGAAAATCCTCCTGAAGTACACATTGTGGCGGTACTTGTAGAAACGCGTCACATGGTCCATGCTGTATTTACCGTACTTGACCGAGCAGAGGGCGCTTTGGGAGTGGATCGCCATCTGCCTATATCGCCTCGTTAATTCCCGGAGCTGGCGGATGGTGAAAGCCACCTCGTTGTTCCAGTCAACGCCCTCAAACGGTTCGTCATCGTTCGGGGGCTCGTCATCGGTGACCACGTCCGACTCATTGATCAATTCGTCGTCCCTGATCATGCTGCTGTCCCTGATGAGTTGAGCTGCGCCCTCCTCTGGAGCTGGAGTGGGAGTTCTGGCCTTCTTCAAGGGGACACGTCGAACACCGGTGTCCTCCTGCATCATTGTGTCCACCTCGCGACCCATTGCCGCCTGGAGATAGTTCCAAGGGCGGCTGCTCGAGTTGTTGCGCATGTTTGGAGGAAGAAGGTCCCAGATCCGACGAGCGTCCCACCGCTCCGAGAGGAAGATTCGAAGCATCTCGCCCCAGACGTGCCTCGGAAAGTGTTGGCAGACCTGTTGAAGAGAGGTGCCGGCGGGAATGATCTGTTCTGCAGTTGGATACGCCGTGCCGATTTGTTGGTTGATGGGATCCCTCTTGCATCGAGCGATGAGGAGGGGTGCCCGGAGAACGGGGTCCTGGCTGCCAATCCGGATGACAAGCCAGTTTCGGCCTGAGGCAAGGCCTTCGCCGACTTGTTCCGGCACCTGCGGGAATAGGTAGTTGGCTGCGACTCTGATGGGCGGATCTGAACTGGGTACGGGAGCCCTAGCGCGTGGTGGTCGAAGCGCATTGTTTCCACCGCGACTGGCTGATGTGAGAGAAGCTTGAAAGACGTGTTGTCCTGCTGCAGGTCTTGTGGGAGTCGCTAGGAGATCGGCAGGAGTCGCGGTAGCCATGGAAAGATCTATGGCGCCATAGGGTTGATTGTGGGCCGCGGCAAACATTGGAAGATCCATGGCGCTGTTCGGCTGGTTGTGAGTTGCGACAGTCATGGGGAGATTCATGGCGGCGTGCGGGTGATTGAGAGACACGGGACGCATTTGGAGGTTCATGGCACCATATGGTTGATTGTGTGGCGCGGCATTGTTCCATGTGCCACGCATATAATCACCAAGGGTTGGCTGATGCTGATGCTGCCGCTGTAGCTGCTGCTGTTGGCCTTGGTAGTGCTGCCACATGTTGGAGACGGGTGATATGGGTCCGCAAAGTTGTCGCTCTTGGTCGGTTTGTTGATCAATACCGTTATTGTTCTGGCTGCCATTCTGGTTGTTGTTTTGCCCCTGAGGGTGCTGGGATGCTGAACCGTCCATATCAAGAAGATGATGGATTTTTGCGCAGGTTCTGTGGTGTTTTGGTTGTAGTTTACTGATTGTCAGACAAGACGTCAAGCAGTGGACAAGATTTGTCGTTGTTTGTGCTGGTCGCGGAGCTAGGTGTCGCTGACTGGAATCAGTCGAAATGATCTGATTCTGTGCTCGCGATGTTTGGCTGTGAAGACGAGGGGGCGAGTTGATAGGATCGCGATGATTGTGAGTGAGCTTGCTTGTGCTAGTTCCTATGAAAAGAATCAGCTAAATAGTGTGGAGATATTGTGGGCTGGGTTTCCTACTGCTTTATTTGTCTCGCGCAGAGACCAGCGTCGTGGCCTAGATCGATGGAGATATTCTGACGCGGTGCTTGAGGTTTTTGGCCAAGTGCGAAGGTGCGAAGGTGCGAAGGTGCGAAGTGTCAGGTTTGTGAACGCGGACTCGAGTGTACTGATAAACGTCAAACAGTCAGCCAAGTGGCGCAGAAATGTCAAACACTGGAAGGGTACTGACAGCTTTGTTTGCCAAACGCGGAGATTGGTGGGCGACTGATCGTAGGTGTTAGACTCCTGTCTCGATACGCGCGAATATCGTTAGGTGATTGACTGTCGGTGTTGGATTCTTGTTGATGCGCACAGAGATCGGTAGACAACTGACTATTGGTGTTGGATTAGTGTCTCGATGTGCGCGAAGATCGGTAGGTGAATCGTTGTCGGTGTTGGATTCTTGTCTTGATACGCGCGCAAAGATCGGTAGGTGATTGCTTGTCGAGGTCGATTCTGATCTCTTTGACCAGGGAAGCCAGAGCCTCGCAAAGTGATGGGTGGGCGCTTTCGGATCGAGTGATGTTTGGAGTGGTGACAGTGATCTGGAGGAGTTCCTTGTCCTGCAATCCAGTGGAGGAAGAATATGGTGACAGGAAAAGATAGTGGAGGGATAAGGTGATGAGACGAGATACTTATACCCGGGAGAGGGCGTGAGAGGGCATGCCTCGTCAGTGTGCTTCACTCTGATCTAGATACAGTGAATTCCATGTGTCACTACTGCTCAGGGGTGGTGAGAACGGTGACTCAATCCATCTTGACTATTAGGGGGTCAGTGAAGAGCGTGATATTTCTGGTCTACCTAATCAGGATGAAGAACATAATGGGAATCTGGATCGTTGAATCACTCTCTATGGTGATATTGGGTGATAATCTATCAGTGTCACCTACAATATCACGAAGAAGTCACTCACGACAAGAAGTGACAATTGTCCCTAATTGCCCCTGCTGATCCTGCATCTAACCATGCTAGGTAGAAACACTTGGATACATCGCCTTCCCTGGTTGATAACTCGCTGACCCAACAAGTGAGTGATTGAGCCAGTGAATTGGGCAATATCCGTCGCTAGCTGAGTTTCCTGTTCTCGAGGCTGGGTCGCCGCTGGCATGACACAACAGAGATCATGTTTCCTCATGCGCCACCCAGTGAAGTACTAGCATTGAGCCTCCAACACCGAACGCCCAACAGAATGGTGGCGAGCAGGGCTCTGTGCCGAGGAGAGGTGATTGCAAGGGAGCGTTTGGTCGGGATATGGGTTGACTATTATCATTTTGAACATACTCCCTCGGGTATCTGGCCGTTTGTTCCTGCACCTGCTCTCAAAGATCACATCGGTGATGAAGGTTCATGGTCAGTGTCTTGAGCGACCACTTGTGAGCGGACAGACCGGCAGGCAGTCAGGCAGGTAGTATGGTAGGTAAACGAAAGGATGGAAAAGGTCCAATCCACATAGGATAAGGTATATATATGGACATGTATGCATAGTACCTTAACATCCGCATCACCAGAATGCATTAAATAGCTAAAGCAATGACGGATAGACTATTGACCATTACACATTGTCGGACATTGGACGCTGGACGTCGGAAATCAGCTTATCACAAAGAGGGTTAGCTTCAATGGCCGGTCCCGCCCTTGGTGTCACATCAACTTAACGGCACCACAAACAATTTTTGGTTCATCTTGGGATTGCCAGCTTCCCTGTCTCTCTAATGAGAGCGATACTCGTCACACGACGATCACGCTCAGCTGCCTGCAGCGCGTGTTTGTTTGTCTCTATCTCTGTCTCTGACCCTGTCACAGTCCCAGTCTCGTACGGACCAGGACCAGGACCAAACCAGGCCTAGGGCCACCTCACATGATTTCGAAGTCGATGTTTGTCTTCAACGATTTCCACCTCGATCACTTCGCACGACACCCTTTCCGCTGACAAACTCAAGACCTTATTCAGGCTCTGGCAGACCCAGCATCACTGATGCAATTGCATTTTGTATCGCCTCCTTCAACCAGTCCTCATCGTTGTCGATCATATCTGGCAGGTCCCAGGACGCAGCATCACTGTTGTTGTCACCAGGACCAACAACCACACCGTCACCGTCACCGCCGTAGTTTGCGCTATCCTCTCGGACACGGTCACCCTTCATGGCCGCTTCGAGATGTGCACCACTGTGTGTCACTACCCCCATCGCGCCGGTGTTCGACCCTTCAATACATCTAACATCTCCAGTGACATCTCCGATGTTGAACTCTCCAAGGATCTCCTCAAGTGGCACTTCGAGAGTAAAAGCAACATCTTTGGCAGAGCAACTAAACCCTGACTGAGACGTACCAAGTGTCCGATCTTGCAGCACCCTATCTGCCCACGCCGTTGACTCCGCCTCTTGTGGCATATCCTCAGGAACAATGTTGGTAGACATCGACAAACCAATAGTTGTTCCCGCAGCCACGCCGGGCCAAAGAGGCTCATAGGTATTTGAAACGTCGTCTATCCACCGACTATTCATCATCAGGATATCTGGAACTATCGACACACTAGCAAAGCCAGCGTTGACTTGTGCTGCAGATTGATCGGCAGCGGAGGTCGAGGCGGCGGTGACCACGGCTGAGGTGTGGTTGGACGAAGCATCAACCAAACTAGTTGTGTCCATGAGAACTCCATGTGAAATGAGCGGCTTTACAAACTTCATTCGCTTGGGGGATCTGGTCTGCTGATTTGGCTCTTCTCTCGCTCGCTTCTGACAAATTTTCGGTCTCAGAGGCATGGATCGAGACGAGATTGCCGATGAGTCGACATCCGTGAAAGTCAAGTTGGCAAAGAGATCGTTAGGCCCAGTTGCATCTTCCTGAGCCATCACAGGGTCGCGATCAGAGTGGCTTGCAGACAAGGCCGGTGCATCCGGTAGTGAAGCAGACCCCTGAGCAACGTCTCCATTCCAGGACAAGACGTGGTCGACGACGCCATGCACAAGGCCCTCGGGCGGCAATGTCGCAACAAGGTCTTCCAATCTGGCAAGTCTGGCTGCAAGGGCCGCAAGAACATAGTGGACGGCAGACTTCCGAGCTATCGCCAGTTGTTGGTCGATGTCAAGGTCAGTAGCCGGGAAAGAGCTGAGCATGTCGGCGACTCCCGCCCCCACCATGTCGTTGATGGCACTGATGAAAGCGGGACACTCGTCGACGTATTGGAAGCTGAAGAACGTCTCTGTCGAAGCGTTCGTCGGCCAATTGGTCATTTGCAAAATGAGGCGGTTTCGTTGCCGCCTATCACTCACACCATACACGGCATCGGCGTTAATAATCTCCTCTGCACAGAGGCGCTGTCGACCCCACTGTGTGGCTATATCTTTGTTCAACTTGTCCAGTTCGTCCGGGGACCCCCAGAGGCCGTACTCCTTGCCATTGAGCGTCACAGTCTTCTCAGCTGCCGCAGCAGTCGAAGCTCGCCCCTTGCATGCTTTGTGTTGGCGATGGGGGAAGCTTCGAATGGGTGGAGCGTTCTCATTGTGGAACTTGCCCTGCAGTTTGGACCCGCCGTAGTACTCCCCTCCATCCACCAAGCACCCTCGAATCTTGGGCCCGAGACACAAGGCGGTGACTTGTTCTTTAGACAGGCCGTTCATGTGTGCGGTAAGCCTCTTCATCAAAAAATTGGCACGATTACTGAAGGACTTGGTGCGCGAGGTACCGCTGGCCTTGAACTCCTGGATCGCTTTGTCGCTGAGGTGCGTATAGATATCGGTGGCTGTCCAGCGCCACTGGATGAAGGCGTTGAGGTAACTGCCGCGGATGTGGTTGGGGTACTTGATACAGATTTCTTCGATGGTTGCTTCAGCAGGGATAGGCTCATCGAAAGAAGGGAAGGAAGACAGCTGGCGATATACCGTAGGTTCGCCGTCACACCGTCTCTCATACACGTGGGGTCTTGCCCGAGATATTTTTGGTGACGAGGCGCCCGACGAGTCTGGGAATGAAACGACGGAGCAGTATTGGTATGCGCCTTGAGATGTCACACTTGGTTTATCTGCAGGCCGGACAACATCGGTGTGTTGAGACACAATTTCTTCAGCCTTGGCTGAGGTGCGTGGGAGCAGATCCTTCTTGTCACTGACTGTGGCTGGGGTGTTGGAAAGGAGAAACTGTTGGTACTTGGCCGCAGCCTGAAGACCGCCCAACGCCTGCCAAGGATCGTCCATGCTCTTGAATCGGGATGCCGTCTTGTCTTCTGGCAAGAAGCTTATCCAATGAACCGAACCTCGGGGCCGAGGGGCTGAGGTCTCGCGACTGCCAAGTGCGGCAGTATCTTTCTGAAGGAGTCGTCGAGGACTGGGGCTAGGGAATGTTCGATCGAGGTGAAGTCCCAGGCAGTAACTGAGTATGGGCCTTGAGCAGTTGAGGCTGTTGGGGAATGAAGACCGAGAGAGAAACGGAAGGCTGGGAGGTTGTTTTGGTCCAGGGAGGTGCAGTGAATGACGAGGCTCAGGACGCATCTGGCGGTCGAGGTGACTTCAACTCATCTCGAAACACCACACAATTCAGCTGCCTCGACATCCATGTCCTATTCAACAAAGAGCACTTGTGCAGGCAAGTGAAAGGAAAGCGGTCTTTAATCATGACCCTGTGCTTCATGGAATCTACCAGGTGTGCAGAATTCATGTTAAATCCAGTTGTTGGCATTGAGAGTTGTGTTTCTCCATGAGACCCAAGTCCCGATGCATTGTTTCTATGTCATTGCTTTGAGACTCGATGTCTCAATGTCTCAATGTCTCCATGTCTGGCGAGTCCATGTTATCAGAAACCCTTGTCTCGGCTCTGAAAGAAACATCTGGTCTCACATGCCTTCAAGGACAGACTCGTTGTGCGATTAACCATCGTCAACCAAGAAACAAAGAGAACAAAGCAGAACAAAGCACAATGTTCCTCGACTTCTTTGTGTGCCGCCAGATCTAGCTGAGCTCGACGACACCGACAGTTCTTCGCACGGCTCATCCTTGATACATGACTTGCAATGTCAAGACTCAAAGCTCACCAATCCTTCAAAACTGGCCAATGCGGGAAATATAGTCTTTTCTTCCCCTTGATACATTTCAACGCTTGTGCCGCTCTTTGCTGAACCTCCAATGACGGTTCTCGCGTCCATATTGGGGTAGCCGTATCTGATGAGATCTTGATGTCAGGACGGTGGCTCCTTCTTTTGTTTGTTTTCCCGCTGCGCTCCTTTGCCTGAGCCTATTTGTCCTGGGTAATAATGGTGAGTCCGATTCCAGAGGCTGTATTGGACCCTGGTGTCTCTCACTCAACCCCACAAACAAGGAGAAGCAGATACCTTCTGTAGTTCTGGCTCAGTGATATCTGTACGGCTTACGGCTCTGCTGGTGGAGGAGGGAGAGCAGTGAAGCAGCTTTTCCTCACGGGGCTTGAGTTGTTCGTCGTGGAAACAAGCAATCGCAACGGTCGGCCTAAGCTCGAGAGGGCATTCGGAAAACTCATAGTGTAGGAGGCCCTGTATATTGTTTTCACACAGGTATGAGGAGAGGGAACGAGGTCGCTAGGTCTCCCAAGACTCACCTAAGCTGTGTGGAGCTGATCCATGTCTGGGCCTCAGAGATCTGCTTGAGAGGTTCATGGCACTCAGACTCCGTCTTCGAGAAAGGCCTGAGAGAGCTGGATTTGCGGGAGGAAATGGTCATCATGACCTGTAAGGATCCGAGGAATACGCGGGCCACTACTGAGCCTTTCTGGCTCGGTGGCTCTCCTCGTTCGACTGGTCTCCATTCCATCGGCATAATTTGAGCATGGTTCTCTGGCGTTAAGGTTCTGAATCCGGTAGAGGATGACTGCTTTCCCTATCCGTGACGTTGTTTTCCACATCCCGCGAACTGAGCGGGATTCACATCTCTGGTAAGACGAGATTTCCTATCGTCATGACAACTGCCTTGACGCGAAAACATTGACTGCCTCCTCGAACTCTCTCATTTGCACCACCGTTCCCTCCTTCTCGTCAAACAACCACAGACTCGATTAATAATTTGTTTTGATCAGATCCTGCGGATTCTTGACATCTCGTGGCCGGCTAAGATTCCGAATTCTGGACATGACGTCGCCTCGCCTCTTGCAACGCAAGCTTGCTATGGATCGTAAGTACCAAGACTTCCGTCCTTCAAGTTGAGGCTTGACCAGTTCTTCAGGCCCTCCGCGCCGTCAACACCAACCTGCCCCCGGTCCACCTGATGCTGGGCTCGGCGGCTTTGGCAGCTTAGATCCCACTGCTGGACCAAGCACCGGCAAAGCTGTGAATAGACATACAGTCGGCTTGGATGCCTCGCTGGGTGACCGAGGTCAAGAGAACGGCCATCCATTGCAGGCTCCTCAACAACTTGGAGTCAATAACATCATGAAGAACACCGGCACGTCTCACGGTCGCATCGAAACTATCACCCTCCATCCGCAGATTGCTTCTGGATCCGAACCCTTCTCTCAGTTTGCTGAGCCTATCGCAAACATGCCGGCATCACAATCGACAAAGAGCTTTAAAAAGCCCGCAACGTCCTCAGCACCAACTCCCCCAACCCAGTCCGTTGCTCACAGAGGCCTTTTTCCATATACGGGTATATACGGAGGGGATGCTATCGAAGTTGACCAACAAAATCCAACTGACTCCGGTGGCGTTGTGCAAGAAGAGTCAACACCCACAAATGATCCCAACGTCCCGGCCAGCACGACATCAGAGTGGGACGAGCGAAAGGTGCTGTCTGGCTTCCCCCACCCGAGCAGTGACCTCCCCCCAGAGATGGAACTGAGGGACATCTGCATACGATGTCCAAACCATCTCAACAAGCATCGCCTAGACCCATTCATCCAGTGCGACTGGACCGAGAAAAACATCATCGACGAGATGGACGAAGCCACGGTGCTTCGAATGCAGCACGAGATCCCCGGCTGCAAGAATTTCCGCGAGACGCTGTCCAGACGCCTTCGTGCCCGTCGCCGCAAGCTTGGCCCAGACGGCATCGCAAGACTTCGCGCCGCCGAGCCCATGCATCCTGCCCACAAGCGTGGGAAGAGTAGGCAAAGCGGGATGCTCGATCCAGTCAAGTATGCGGCTCGACTGGCGGACGGACAGCAGAAGAAACAGGGGAAAGCGGCTAAGGAGCCGCACAAGGCTTGTCATGATGGAAATCGCGGGTACAGCAAATCCCTCGCCGTCACTGATGTCGCAGCTCCTGCTGACGCTGCCCTTGCCTCGACTGCCAACCACGAGCATGACAGAAGAGAACGGGCAATTGGATTTCTGGGAAATGTGCCGGCCGCCAACATCTCCTCCGGGGCCAACATACTGGAGGAAATGTCGTATCCTCAAATGTCCAAGCGAATTCGGCCAGCTGAGAATGAGGACGGGAGGCCCAGACAGCGCTCAAGATTGGACGTTTCGCCTCCTGAGAACGCCAAGTATGTCGATCAAACTGCGAGTCACCCACCTCTCACTCCACGTCATGGTAGTGAGAACTTCTCACCCTCGTACCTGCAAGCCACCGAGAGAATGAACGATGCGGTAGGCTCGGACGTCCGAAAGTATATCATGCCGGAGACGACGAGGGAACGTCCCGGCTTGAACAACCGCGTGTCACCTTTTGTCAAACGACGTGTGTGGAGCCACGCATTGGGTCTCTGGGAGATTGAGGTAGTTGATAAGCATGGAGACGTCGTCGACGAATACTTGGAGAAGCACTGTGTCGATTGTACTTGTTGCCCACGTCTGTGGAGATGAGCTTAAGCAGGTGGCATTGCGCGCCACTGTTTGTCCACAGGACAGTCTTGGAGGAGATGATATATAGTTTCGAAGAAATGTACATCCGTCAGGTTTATATTCCGCTTGATCAAACATTCTTACTTCTCTTGCCAATTAGGATACTACCTCATTGATTCACCCGTCCCTCGTGGCGGTGTTAAGAGCTCAAGCCATCGGGACGCTCACCTCTCTTTGAGCCGTCCCTTTCCAGTATTGGGAAAGAGATTCAGATTGGCACGGTCTGGAACGAGTTATTATTGAACCGTGGGTGTATCAACACGACAGCAGCTAGCGTCAGCTGCATAAATGCAAAAATCGAGAGTTTCAGTCCGAGCCCGAGCCAAGCCCGGGGTTAGGATAGGCTTCCCCCCTCAAACAGAGCTTCATAATGCTACGTATCATTATTTCTGCTCCTACACCTTCTAAAAAATAATTGATTGCGCAAGATCTATTCCACGACTATAGAGAGTGGTTCCAGAATAGTACGGCTTCGGACAGGCGAATGCTCGTTTGCGGTAGCTACCTGGCAGTAAGCATGCTGGGGTTCGCGTGGATCCTCTGCCCGTGTCCGCCTCTTGCAGACTGCTCCAGATCCGATTTCGATACTCCGATCGGCTCAGTATCCAGGCACTAACTCCACTCTTGCCTGTAATTTGTGCGCAGGCGGGCTGTGAGACGCCATTCACAACCACTGACGCGGAAGACGTCCGACGATCTGTCAATCCTCCGAACCTGCCTTCCTCTTCCGTGGATATGTGCGTGAACGAGCACGAGGGTTGAGACCAAGTCCAAGAGGGTCGCTGACTCCGAGGATCTCGTTGCTGTCTGCGTCGAGAGCACTTGGCCGTATCTTGCTCCTGCCAATAAGCTCTCTAAGCCCCTCCTCTCCAAGCTGCTTCCAACGCAAAGACAGGCGCTTCTGGATGAAGTTGAGGATCTGTTTCGGGTTACTCGTCTTGGCCTTCGCCTTGAACAGCGCTTTGACCTCGGCGGGGAAGAAGCTGTAAATTTGCCCCGGTGTCCAGAAATACTGGATGAATGCGTCGAGCCATTGGCCACATAGGTCGTTGGGCATTTGTTCGCAGATGTCCTTCAGGGTGAAGTGGGCCGGTATATCGACATCCATGCCGGGGAATCCATCGAGGTGATATCGGACTGATACCGCCGTCCTCTCTTCTGTATCCAATTCGGCCGTCGTTGGCATCGGGGCCGTGCTTGCGTTGGTTGTGGCTTGCTGGACGTCGCTAAGCATCGCCGCTCGGTGCATCTCGATGTGATGGAGAAGACCTCGTGGTGCATGAACACCTAGGTGGTTGGCCAGCTCAACCAAGAATTGCTCCAGGGTGAGAGTTGGGCGATTGGCCTTGGTGTTCAGCCACTGTTCGATGGCCTCGCCGACAGAGTACCCATCGCTGTCTCTCGCGTAGAGGTCGAATGGCACTCCATCCAGGCATGCGACATCTTCATTGACATCAGACTTTCCATTAACGCTGCTATGATATATAGCTGGCGGTGCAGATGTGCCTGGAGCCTGTGAGATGTCGGTGTACTTGGCCTTGCCGGCCTCTTTCACCCTTTCACCAGTTTGATCAATCTCCCAGTGGATGTTATTTGCAAACCCTGGAGCAAACTCCCCTTCAACTGCATCCTGGTCAGTCCCACGTTGGTGCGAGAGTGAGCCGAGATCATCACGACCAACGGATGTTATTTTCCTTGCTCTTGATCGCCAGACTGGAGTTCCCTCGTTGGGGGTCGTACGAGACTGTTTTACAGAATCTGTTTGTTCAATCAGATTGACGGTCATTGAAACGGTGTAGCAGGCTTCGCAATTACCTTGACCATGCAGCATGTTTGCGAAATTTTGTCCAAGAAAGACTGTCTCGTTTTCGTGGTCGCGGAGCCCCGAGCCTCCAACAGCGGGATCTTGGTGTGTCAACTCGTCGTCCCGAAGATCGGCTTGCAACTGTCGGCCCTAGGCAGGGAAACTGGGGGCTTCGAGATCTGCTTACCATCATGTGCGGTGCTGGTATTGTCTTGTTCGAACTGTTGAGCGGAAGTCGCCTGATATGTCTGGGAAGCGTCTTCACGAGGATGCTCGGGCAGCCAGTCACCTACAAAGAAATCCATTGTGGCGAAAATGAGGATGAAGATGAGAATGCACGCTAGGAGAAGTCCCTACAACACACAGCAGCTCGTTTCTGAAAGCTCGTTCGTTCAACATGACCTTACAAGAATTGACCAGGCGCGGCAGAAATGGCGAAAGGACGAGGACAATATATAATACCACAGGCAGTCGAGGAATCCAAAGTATTCATTGTGCAGATATATCTCGCTTGGCGACGCACGCGCAGATACTGGCACGACTGGTTTTGGGAGGAAGAGGCGTGTTGAGATTCAATTGTGCAGGTGGACACATGTCACCTCTCTACCATCAGGGCGAAACAACTGCCTTTAGTGAAGGCGAAGAATCTCAATGGTGTTCGAATAGAAAGCCGCCGAAGCACGCTACGGTCCTCGTCGTCCTTCCAGACGTTCGTGACTGCCCCAGCGAGCCTGTCACTCAAGAGCCGCATTAGCGTCAGCTTTGCGCTAAACCCTTTTATTAATTTAAGAGACCACACGGTCTCTTAATTTTTAAAAGGGTTTAGCGCAGAATGCCGGCAAAGAAGGCACGACACCGACAGGTAGCCAATTAGTATCTAACGTATGAGAATGCCACGAGGCTACGCCCTGGATGTACGTTCATGCCCCCTCTCCCCGACGTTAGTGACTGCCTTAGTGAGCATCTCACTCCTTCGTGGGTCGAAGTAGTGCGGACTGGATCTGGTTTAGCGCATGATGTGGGCAACGAAGGGCTCCACCCCGACAATGTGCCCAATATCAGACCCACGAGTGCGCCGTGAGACTACGCCTTGATGTCTAGTACTCGGTATAATGCAGGATTCCAATGCACAGTGCAAGGAATCCAGCCAGTGTAGTGTGTCGCCATCCCCGACATTGTTAGCAGGCGTCTGGAAGAAAAAAACTCTTTGATTGGCTGTTAGAGAGGCTGGAAACACGATATCAGCACCCACGGGAAAGGCCATTCTCGAGACGGAGGCGTTACAAGCCTTCTCTTCTCCCGACTGACTCTAATACTCTGTCAAGGTCAACTCACACAACATGCATGCATATGTATAGTAATTTCTGTGCCTCCTCTCAAGAATTTCAGGGCTTGATCGACTTCTTCTCTTCGCGACCAATTTTTCGGCATGTGATATGTGCGACCACGCCTGCGACCTCTCAGATGTATTGGCTGGGATCAGCATGAAGTGGAACGGGATCAGAAAAAGAGCTTGGGGAAGTTCATTGAATGAATTACACGAACTGGTGTACGACTCTTCTGAGACACCAACCCGAAGACGAGACGGTAGGATCTGGGGAATGTAGAAGACATCCATTGGTGGGGGGAGCATGTAGCATAGATCCTATAGACTATGAGCTATCCTGGTGAACCCAGCATAGAGCATAGAATACACTGTGTTGGCAGATCAAGGATCCATTATTCATTCATACCGAGCCCACAGAACGGCATATCTTCCAATCAACTCAGCACGAAGTACCCATGAAACCACTTCCTCTGCCTGCCTCTGATTGCAGCATCATACTTAAGCAGATGAGAATTCTCACTCCAAACCGTAAGCGTTCTATAGAGCCGTTCGCCCGTCTTGTGATCGTGATCATGACCCGCCGTTGTCTCGACTCTTTCCACGCCGTGAAGAAAAGCCATGTGCGTGCCGAACTGCCTACAGTGAATTTCTGCCACACCACTCACCTAAATATTAGATCCTCCAGCTTCACCACCCACCCACATGACTTCCGGGCTCTCTGTATATATATTAAACTTGCCGAATCTCTCCCAACAATTCCGGACAAAGACATCCGCTTCTTGGCCAAGACTGCTGTGAGAATACCAGTATTCCCACTCGGTCGTCGGTTTCATAGTTAATGGGTCTTCTGGAGGATGGGTTGTTCGTAGACTTTGTAGATTCGAGTTCGAAACACAACAACATCAAGATCATAATCACCATGATCACCGACGGGAAAAAACCGCCTCGCAAACGGGGAAAGGTTTTCGTCTCACCTTCAACCCACCGCAGAGTTAATGTGGATGGTGTGAGGGCAGAGTTTTTTGCTGGTAGAAGTTTTGTTAACAGGCTTTTTGGGGGACTCGGTTGTGTGTTGACAGCGTGGGTTGGACTCGGATAGCACTTCTCTCTCTGTCTGTCTGTGTCTGTCTTTCTGTCTATCCTGAACCGGGTCGGATGGCATAGTATGGCTCCCCTTCGTTTCACTTACTTGCACTTGCGATACACTCGCACTCATAAAATTTACCTTCACATCCACACCCGCTCTCGCATGCGCGTAAGAAAGCCCCCTGTCGGACAGAGTACAGCCTCCGATTGGACATCAGGACCTCAGCCCAGCTGGTTGATCTGTGGCTCTCTGTACTTCATTTATTTACTGGTAGTTACTTTCCTGAAATGAATTATTTATCCTGTTGCCTAACCGTTCGCTCACGAGGTATCCAGCTTACAGATGTGGTGGCCTCCCTGGTGCATGAGGTTTGCTACATTACGCGCTGTCTGTCCTGCAGATATGTAAAGCACTATCCATTATTTCATGGTTACGGACACGAACACATCACAGAGGGCGAGATAGAACTTCAGTATCGTTTGGGTGTTGTCATGATGAGGAAATTCAGAGCAATGGCAATGTCAATGTCAATATCAGTTCTGGTACTTCCGTCTGTACTGGTAAAAGTCAATCGAGTAGAACGCTGTATGCACTATAAAGAATAGACGGCTGGCACTGGGCGGATTGTTGCTAGGTACTGACTGTATCCAACTCTTTTCCTAGGTCTTGCTCTCTCTGGTCGAGGGCGAGACTCGGCCGATGCCGAGCTAACACAGACCATGCGATGAGAGCTCTGAACCGTGTTTCTAACACATCCCATGGAGTGCGAGTTCTGGACTGGACTCGAAACCCCAAACAAAGCTCAGTCATCCCATCTTTCAGCGATGGGGGGATGATGTTGGCTGTGACAAGCATCACTGATCTCCGTCAAATCAAGCCCTTCTGATGATGATGCCAGCCGGTCACTCTGGGCATGCTGTAGTTGTATCAGCAGGGAACTTCTGTGGCTCGCTGAAAGGCTGAGCTGAATAACTCGTACTAGGGAGTTGTTGATTATGGCTGTCGAAGGGTGTCGAGGGTTCTTGGTGGGGAGGATTTCTTGCTGATCCACCTGAATGCTACGAACTTGCTGGGTATTGCAGTTGTTGTTGCTTTTGAGCATAGAGGACTGCGCTGAGGTCACGCCTGACACACCAAAGGTTCAATGCACAACAGACGTAGTTGGACCCACTGCCGCTGATATCAGATTCTGCAACTTGAACCCGGTGGGATTCGCGGTCTGCATTTGCTGCCATTGTCGAAGCATGATCTGAACTCGCTCTTGGTTCTGCGTGACACTTGCAATGGCGGCGGCTCTCGTTTGCGCCAGGAGGTCGTAGGTGAAAAGTTCGGGTTGACGATAGGCGTTCTCGCCGACATGCTCCACCAGGAAGCTGTAGGAGGCATTGTCTATGGCGTCACTCAGACAGAAAGGCGCGACCTCACTCAAAGCAATGTTGAAAGTATGTCGAAGACCCTCTGCTGACGATACTCCCTCCATCAAGGCAGCACACCTGGTCAGGAATTCCTGCCCTCTGGTGAATATGTCTTGGCCGATAAGGAGCAGCATACTTTCCAGCTGTTGTTGCCGATCCACAGCCCTAAGGACTGGGTCGGCGGCAATGAGTTTTCCAGCGAGCCTCATACATTCATGTGTCCCGTCTGTGAACTGCTTCTTGGCGTGTAGGTACTCCTGCGGAGTGTCCCAGAAGCTCAAAAAGAGAAAGGCCCCGAGAGGGTTTTCTGGAGAGGATCTAGCAGAGACGTGCTCGGAAAAGAAGCTCTGGAAGTCTGGCATTGGTGTCCGGCCGAAGTTCATGGCGAAGGTGAGCGGATCAACATGTCGAAACTCCGGCAGGAGAGAAGTCTGCTCAAGCTCTCGGCTCGAGGATGTGGTCTGCTGGAGAGAGTTTTGCCTTAGTTGGGTTAAAGGAGGCAGGTTTGCAGATTGGTAAGCGTTTATATATGTACCGTCCGTCAAGGAGGCAGGCGGCTTTGCGGGGGTCGTCCTTGTCTTCGCTACCACGGTAGCGGATCTTCGTTTGCTCGACGACACACTGGCGTGTACGTTCATGAGAGACTGTTCCATATTAGCGGCAAACTCCAAAGACAGGCTTGTTCATGACTTTTGGCTTTCTTACCCTTGATGGTGTGACTGCTTTTAACGCCCTGTCTCTCGCGCTGTTTCCAAACGCGGCACCGGGCTCCCGGATTCGGGGAGCCTTCCGCAACGCATCCACGTATGCCTGGCCTAGGATGTTCTTGCGTTCGCTTAGCCGCTTTTGTAGCCAGTTTCGCGGGTCTTCACCATTCCAAATCCCGTAACGACGGAGGAGAACCCAATTCCTCTTCGGGATGAAGGGGATCAGATCGACCGCGGCGGCTCTGATCTGGATGAAGGCGTCCATGCCTTCATACCAAAGGTGGTTCATATATCTCTGGAGTATATCCAAGAGGGTTGCCGATCGAGGGAGTGGCTGCCCAGGGTCGGGAAACTCCTTCATGATGCGGCCGTTGATACGAGTATTCAGCTGCAGGAGAGAGTATTCCGGAACTTTAGCCATAGGCACATGCAAGATTGCTCGTGCTGCATCGGGATGCAGCGGGAGAGGATATGGGGCAAGCTGGAAAGGGTCGATACCATGCTCAGCGTAATTTTCCTGACCACCGCTGTTGGCACCGTCCGCGAAATCCAATGGGACAGCAGAAGTATTGGCGCGGACGGCATCATATTCAGTGGAGTCCACCAACGGAGTGTCACTGAGGAAGGGATCATCGTTCACATCCGAAGCACCGAGGTCTGCTTCTTGACCAGATATTTGAACCTCCTCTTCCAGTGAGTATTGTTGAGCCTGGTCCAAGTCGGAAGCATCATGGGCGTCGAAGTCGACGAATGGATCTTGGTGCCCGTAATGGTCAAGAATCCGATTTAGCTGTTGTGATGTGAGGAGTGCCTTGCGCTGACGCGCACTTGCAAGTTCCCGATTTGGTGAGTCAGTCGGGACGCTGGCCGCACACGGTTGAGTTGCTGTCATTCAATCTTGTCAGCTGGTGTGAAAGAGAAGGTTGTTAATACTGACCTGTAGTGGGACCTGAAGGGGGGTGGGCGGGAAAGGTATGCAGGAAGCACTGGGAAACACCAGTGAGATGTTGATAGTCAGAGAAATCAAGCGGATCTGGTAGTAGTTGCTTAGGGGCATTAGGAGGAAGAGTAGGAGGAGTGATCTGAAATGGACCTGGAGCCATCATTGGTTGGTAAGTTATGTCTGCAGAGCTGATATGATTTTTCAGGACTCAAAGGATCCGCGGAATCTCACAACTGCAAACAAGGAAGATCCAAGACGTGTAGCAGAACTAGAAAGATCGATTGAATCAGGACGAAAGAGAGATGTCGCGGTTTTAAGCAGAAGAAGGCAGGTCGCGGTCATTCATTGTTGTGAAAGAGCTTCACTGATCCACTTGGCGGAGGAGAATTGAGGCAGTTACCTCCTGCGTATTCAAAGAGAACACTTGTGAATCAATTGACACATACCCCTGACGACATCACTACCCACAACCTCAGGTAAAGACGGTGACAGGAAAGGTATTCCACGGTGTGGTCTTGTCGGGCGTCGATGCAGCCGCTCTACAGCACTCTCCAAGTTGATTACATGTTTGTCAAGAGAGAGCTGCTCCGGTACAAGTCTCACGAGTTATCATATTATAAAGGATTTGGCGCCTCGCTGAAATATGTGTGGTACAACATTGCCAGAATACAAGGTTAACCCCCTGGCGATTCCGGCACCCCACGAGCGCCTTTCGCGAGGCTCGGGCATTCAGGGGGGCGCTTGGAGAAACACTCCCCACACGCCAAGCATGCCAAGAGCTTCTTGCCGACCTTTCAACATTGTCAAGACCCAGGACGATTGAGTTCAAGAAGACAATACAATGGATAATTAATACGTACTGATACACATTGAATACCAGAGTAGTTTGTCGATCTCAGGTACTTCTATCGCCGTGCAAAGTCCCTCGTGTCCAATGACATTCCGTCGTTCTTCACGACAGACTTGAAGCTGAGAACAAGCATTGTGGTCTCCGTGGTCTCCCTCCTTCTTTTTACCTTTGGCGCAATCTTCTGCTTGACTCATCCAGATCAAATCTGCTGGGTAGAAATACTGGATTGAAGGGTGCTCAGGACCTGACCCATGAAATGGAGCAGATGGAGGAAAGCCTCAGCCCGCTTCATCGGGACCGGATTTACCTCGGGCATGCTGGTCAACAGCCGTTTCACGTTATGGCCAGACGCAGCACTTCCCGAGCTCCACCCAGATGAATGGCGTCCCCTCTGACCCAGAGGATCCGACGCCGCAAGCATTGAGAAAGCCGCACCGGCAGAGAAAGGAGACTTTGACGAAGACGAGAACGAGGAAGAATAACGTCGTCAAGGAGGACCCTCCCCCCAAAACCGTCGAAGCCACAAAGTATCACAAAACAACCGTACCAGTGTCGAGCAAGACATTCGAATACTCGAGACCCAAGTGCGTTCCTCGTGATTTTCGCCGCGGTGACCAACTATTTGTCGTTCTTGAAGTGAATTCTACGTGGAAGTTGTCATCACTTGCCACCCGGGATTGAGGTCGATGTTATTGGAGATATAGATATAGGTATAGCGACATACGTGGATGTAGATACTGACATATGGATCAAGAGGAATCAAACACCCTCTACACAGCACGATGTCGCCTTCCCGCATGTCTCACATGGAACAAACACCACGATGGAAGAAATACGCGGTTGTCACTCGCTGCGGAACCCGGGTCTGTACTCCGTACTCAGGGCATAGAACGGTTGTGGGTTCACTGCGTCAATTCAATGATCCATGTCTTCGTTCTATCTGTGAGAGGCCTGCTCCCATCTCATCTAGCTATGGGCAGCCCACCAGGGCCGTGCCTTCCTCCTTCCGCCACGTCATGGGTGCTCCCAGCGGCAGCTGCGTACCACAATGTTGATATCCAAGATACCACAGTACTGGCAGTCGAAAGTGCTAATGGAGCTGGCCAGAGTGTCAGGACCAGGGGGCATACTATCGGAGAGTCGCCAAGGTCCTAATCATGGAGAGCCGTCCTCTCATGTGTTTGCTCGACGAATACCACATACTACCACATCGGAGATGCGCCGGTAGCTGTGCCCAAACACGCTGCAACCTCGAAACTCACGCAGCTCCCCCTTCCAGAAGCCTCCGGCCCATACTTGCTACCGAAGCACTGAAGCGCTGCCACGCTCGCTCTTGAAGGGCTTGATACATTTCAGTCCTGGCAGACAGGTCCTCACTTGCCCATTTAGACGCACCCAGCTCGCCAATGTAATGAGCCATCGAAGTTTTGACGAATACCCAAAACACAATGGCCCATTTCAAAGCATTACCTGCCCTGACGAACTCGGTAGAGGCCAGCATCGGGTCTTTCGCAACACCCAAGCCCACGGCAAGTTGATGCATAATCTCGTCGACAGCACAGTTGCAGGAAGTGGCGATGTCAGTGCAGGACTGAATGATACGACCAAATTCGTTGAAAACCCCGGCTCTATGCTTGCTCTCTGCCTTGTCTGCATCTTTCTTTCCCCTTCCAGTATGGAGACAAAGGCGGGGATGCGAGTCGGACTGTTCTTCATGCCTCGTCTCTAGAGCTTGCATTCTCCGCGCGTAAGGCGTGCCTGATATGGTGGTGTACCTTCCACACGTATGCGACTCAGTTCGAGGGCACTTGCAATACGTTGCATTTCCATCTAGGGACTTTGCTGCCGCTGCCGCAGGCTCCCATGCAGCTGCAGGAAATAGGGCTTTCCCGATGTCCTGGATCTCGGATGTTGAGAGGGCGATTCTTCGTGACTGTGCTAAATCTGCCGGCGTTGGTTTCAAAACTGCCGGAGCCGATCTCGACACTGTTTGTGAGGGACTTGAGACCGCTGCCGCTAGCTCTGAGACTGCTGGTGCCAACTTGGGAAATGCTGGGCACAATCTTGACACTGTTGGTGATACTGCTGGCGGAATTCCGGATCCTGCTGGTACAGGCAACGTTCGTGCTGGTGAAGACTTTTGTTTCGAGTCTGGCTCTGTATCCGGCGTGGGCCCCTGGATTCTGACTCGTTTGGCTCCATTCCCTACAGAAGCGTCATCGTCCGAGCTAGGCCCAAGAGGTTGTGAGTTAACCTCATCAAAGGAACGCTTATTCGAAGACTCTTTCGGCTGTTGCCAACACATCCCGAGCATGCTTTTCAAACGCAAGAAGTAGTCAAGGTCCATTGCCAAGCCTTCCTCGAGCAGAACCATAGTGGCATGGTATTGCTTCTGCGCACTTGGAGACGACCAGACTTCAAACAGAGCATAGTAGTCGTTTGGCGCCACGGTGATTCTGCCTAGCTGATTTCTCATGGGTTCGGGGTCTTCGAGAAAGATGAAACAGAGATCTCCATAGCGTTCACAGAGGCAAGCTAGAGCAAGCACATTAGTGTCAAGGTCTTGGTGACGAACAGGTTGTGTCGACGTACCTCGTTTCCTCTGCCACTTCCCTTGTTCATCTAAGGTATCCCAGTCAGATGGCTTTGCCATCCGAAAGACCAAAGTCTTGCCGATTTCAACTCTTGGCGTTTCTGCCCCCGACCCCGACGTTGTAGGCTGTTCCAAGGCGTTTTCTCCAGTACAGTCAACCTGGTCTTGCCACTGATATCCTGGAGGAATTGATTCGTTCGATAATGGGGACATTTTTGATGGATATCTCCCTCGGAACCCTCGTTGATGTCTGGCCTGCATTGCGGTGCTGATCTGCTTAGGCTTTAACGGATGCATCGGCGCGGCAGAAGGTGCAAGGTAAGACAAAGGATTTAATTTGGAGTTCCTCGCTCAATTGCTCTCCGTGAGTGAAGCGGCAGCGTTGGCAGAAGGAAGATTGTCACTCGCGCGGATTGTTGTTGATGCGTTTTGTGAAGAGATGTGGCTTGTCACCGCACGCCGAGAGTAGGTTGAAATGTCACCCGTAGCAGGCTTTCGCGTCGCAGCAATAATTCGCTTTGATCCACACGAATCTTGTTGCCTGGGCACAAGACAAGACTGGTCCTTTATAGTCAGCAGTGCGTTTGCGCGGATCCGAGACACCCAGGTACATACGTGTATAGGCAGGGCACCTGGAGTGTAAAGCCCTGGCATTGTTCTCGACTGTGATGTTGGTAAGTGGCAAGCACTTCAAATCGGCATCAGGGCGATGTTTTGACGGTTTGATATTCATATATATATTTGAGCTTGGCGCCGCTCCGGGCAGCTGCTCGCACCGTGCAAGGAGGAAGGTGCTATCAACGTGACGGGCCGCGTCGATATTGCACGGCGACATTGCAGTCGTCACGTCTTCCTCTTCAAGTTCAGGCTTGGCATTGGGTGTTGGAAACAGACCTCCAGAAGCGACGGGACAAGGGGGAAGGTGGTTAAGCCAACTGGTCGTCCTTGTTGTAAGCAACGCCAAACGACAGCGTGCCAGCCATACCCCCTAACTAGAAAAATTGGGGCCAACCATCACACTATTGTTGTCTCTCCTCGCCAACATCTTCGTCAATGTCATGTTGTTAACTATCAAAAAAGGTGAACAGAGAGGAGCAAGCCGGTATGGTATCGTTATCCGTTCGGGAACAGCCGACAGATATTATGAGAGGGTGTGAATCCCCGTTGTGCAGGAAATCCGTGCATTTTGGATACCATGTTCCTCTCATGTTTGAAGAGTGGATAAAAGAAGTAATGCTGTCAAAAGGGACAAAGAAAATGTGCTTCTCTAGCAGCCTGACCTGCACGTGATTTGGTCGATGGAAAACACGCGGCAGGGGTCCCTTGAGGCCAAGCCGGCTGTGCGTGCCGGATACCATGCTCCTAAAATCGACATCCAGCTCGGTCGGCGATAGTAATGCCAAAGTTCGGTCGTGGCTTGTTAGCTCCAACTGCTGAGATGGGCACCTGCTGTCAAATTAAGTAATCGGCGCCCATTTGATGACCGATACAGCAGCATCGATGCCTATCGCAGACCTAGCGGTTGCAACACATTTTGTGTTGTCGGCAATCTGCGAAGCCCGGACCCTCGCTCCATTGGAGCTTGCGTCGAAGTATAAAACGATGGCGCCCCATACCAGCAATCAAAGCCACCAGCGCTGTCACTCCAGGTCAATTTTTGCCGAGCGAACATCTGTTTATCGATACTGATCATCTCAATTGACACACCTCAAATCACTCAAGATGGAATACAAGAACCTCGGCAACAGCGGGTTGAAGATTTCCAAGGTCATCCTGTATGCGACGCTTGACGTGGCTTGAACGGGCGATGCTGACGTAGCTCAAACAGTGGTACCATGGGCTATGGGACTCCAGAATGGCAAGGCTGGGTACTCGATGAAGAGGCTTCTCTACCGCTTCTGGAGTATGCCTACAAGATCGGCATACGAACATGGGACACCGCGGATGCATACGCAAGTTCCCCTTTCTTCCGAAAACCATTCCTTTTGTCCACATTGTCGTTGTTGCTAGTTCATCAGTCGATGTAGAGGCTAATGGAGAGCCCACAGAGCCATGGCCGTTCAGAGGAGATCATTGGCAAGGCAATCAAGAAGTACCAGATCCCACGCGAACGGCTCGTCATCCTCAGCAAATGTTTCTTTGGCGTCACCCCAGACAACATAGCGAGCAGTTGGAATCGGGAAAATGAAGGCGATGTGCTGAACCAGGTTGGGCTCAGTCGTAAGCACATCATTGACGCCGTCGACAAAAGTGTTGGTCGATTGGGAACGTATATCGATGTTCTGCAGATCCACAGACTCGATCGCTCGGTACCTCGCGAAGAGATCATGAGAGCCTTAAACGATGTTGTTGAATCGGGCAAGGTGCGGTATATTGGTGCTTCCAGCATGGCTGCGTGGGAATTCCAGGAGCTGCAAAATGTTGCCGACAAGCACGGATGGCATAAATTCATCTCCATGCAGAACTATCACAACCTGCTGTACCGCGAGGAGGAGAACGAAATGATCCCGTACTGCAACCATACCGGTGTCGGTGTGATCCCCTGGTCTCCAATTGCGAGAGGAGCTTTAACACGGCCCTGGAATGACCGGTCAAGTATACGGGAGGAGACCGATGGCGGACTCAAATCCATTGTGCGGGCGAGAAATGACAAAGTTGACCAGGAGATTGTGGGACGGGTGGAGGAGGTGGCTAAGAAGTTGAACAAAAGTATGGCTCAAGTCGCCATCGCTTGGAGCCTCAGTAAGGGTGTCAACCCAATCGTGGGCATGAACAAGAAGGAACGGATGGATGAGGCCCTTGAGGCCAGCAAGATCAAGCTGAGCGAGGAGGATATCAACTTTCTGGAAGAACTTTATCTTCCCAAGAAGAGACAGGGATATTAACGGCCAAACTCCATAACCCATCCGTCACTGGCAGGAAACAGATCCAATGTAACGAGCCTCGATCCATGCTTCACGTCACGGTCACACAAATGGAACTGATGGAATCACCTTGACCAGGACAGTACTCACGGGACCGCGGATTTCGTTTTCCAGTCCTTGGGTCGGTGAATGGCGGATCACAGTGACTTCATGATAGTCAGGTGAGACGAACCTCACTTTCATTTCACTTTGATTTCTTATTGCTTGACGGCGGCGGTGATAAAATGCACACCAAAAAATGACACTGCGCCTTGTCGTTGCCTGCAAAACTGCCCCTTCAGCCTCTTCCTTTTCAACCTTTTGACGTCGTTTCAAACTCTTCGTATCGTCGTTACAGTTCTATCCCTACTACGTATTCCCACCCCCTCGCGTCGCGCGATTGCCAAACAGTCATAATAACACCAGTAGGACCACATCCCTATATTGTGACGGTGCTGTGCCTAATCAAATCTTAGGGTCATCTCCACCTGTGCCTTCCACCTCGCGGCGGATCACAGGGGAGCTAGTAGATTGTGTTATCTTCTGTGAGCACACTCCTATGCCTTTAGTCGAGAGCCGCGACTGACAAGTCTCAGATTGATCTCACCTCACCCCTCCGCTTGCTCACGACTCTCACTGTCTACCAAGACAATACCGTCAGCACTACAACATGCCGACCATGCTCAGCGGCGGTTACTCAAACGCCAACACCGGCGGCTCTGACGACTATGACAATGAAGATTGCGCGTTCAGTAGTGAAGATGAATGGCCTGGAAAGCAATATCAGGTGAACCATGCACCACGTGTAAGTTTTGACCTCCACAAACTTACTTTCACCATTCCCCGCGGACGTAGCGCGGTGTCCTATCGGTATCGTAGCAAGCTAATACTTAGTCAGGCTATTCGGAAATATCTTCAAATGCGCGACTCTGTCAAGCTTCACAATCGTAAGGCTCCCAAAACCACCAATGACCCCCTTCCGGCCAAAGGCGCTGCACGCAAGAAGTTCCACGCCCGCCGTGGTCGTACCTGGTCGGGAAAGACCAAGCCGTTGAAGTCGGTCACTTCCAACAGAGTTCACGCAGCTGTGTTCCCCGACATGCGCGTCCCTATTTACATGCGCAAGCAGCCAGCCAAGAATGGTCACTCTGGCTATGGAGCAGTCGCTGCCAACCCACGTCCTGAGGATGTGCCTATCATGCAAATTCAGTGTCCCATGCCCGGTGGCACTTCAGTCACCATGCAGACTGATCCGGTTGAAAAGATCATCTGGGGCCCAATCTCTCGCATTGAAGCCAGTGGCCAAGCAAAAGATTTGGTCAAGCAACTGCACAAGGCCGTCAAAGGTGCCAAGAAAGACAAGACCAAAGGCAAAGACAACAAAGACAACGAAAGTGAGAGCGACGGGGAAGAGACGAGCAAACCTGTCAAGTCTCCCGAGGAGGAAGAGACGACCAATGCGGTCAAGCAAGGAGATAAGGCTGCTGTTGAGGGTGAACCCACTGATGATAGCATCACTCCTGAGACTGCGTCCATTGCCAGCACCGATGTCACCAGCAGCAGCATGACCTATTCTACTCGTCGTGGTTTCCGAGCTCCACCAGTGACTCCTGGAGAAGATGTTGCTGTCGGATCCCCATCCACTGCAGCTGCTCTATCCATGCCGACTCTTCCTGTCATGCACCATATCGCAGACACCAAGTTGGTTGAGCACTTTCGCCTGCAGCACGCTAAGGATCCTGAATCATTTGAGGAAGAAACTTGGGCAATCAAACAGGGCCTCATCGATGCGAAAGTCAATCGAGGCGGAATTCCAATCTTGCTGAGAGAAGAGTACACGGTCGAGTTGGCAAGCCGTGAGGGTGCAGAGATTGCCGAGAAGTGGGCGAAAGGCCAGGCGAAGAGTTGGGAGCATCCTAGTCTGCGAAGCCGTGGTAACAGTCTCAAGAGCCAGCCCAGTTCTGGCAGCTTGAAGGTGCGAGGCGGCGATGTCGAAAGCACTGCACCAACCACCGGCACTGCGAAGAAGGAAAATCGTGACTGGCGTTTTGTCATCGTCAATCCTGCGCCGCACCCTTCTCCAGTTTCCAGCTTGCCAGAAACAGAACACGAGATTGCAGCGCCAACTTCCGGACTTCGGGCTCCACTTCCAGAGCACGAACCCTTCAAAGACGAGCCCAAAACTGAAGAGCACGAGCAGTCCACCAACCAGCAAGATCCAAAGCCTAAGCTCAGCATCAGAGAAATTAAGAAAGCATTGTCTCACCTCAATATCGCTGACAATGTCTCCAAGATCACAACCTACGGTACCGTCCGTCACCAATCTTCTGTCAAGCGCGAAGCTAGCGATCATGGTGAGAAGCGCACTGTAAAGACGTGGATTGAGATCACCGAAGTGTATGAGGTGCCCAGCCCCCAGAAGCTGACTGTCGACGACATTGCCGCAGCGGTTGAACAGGAAGACCGACACATGCGCAAGAGTAAGGCTGAACGAGAGCGTGGTGGCAGCGAGAACGAGAGCGACAGTGGGGTTGAGAGCGACGACGATCTTGGTGAGAAAGAGATCGCGAGCATGAAGAAGAAAAAGAAAGGCAAGGCGAAGCATCCAAGCAACGAATCGTCAGGTTATTCCTCGGATACCTCTTCTTCCGACAACTCCGAGTCCGACAGTGCGTCCGACCACGATTCTGTCCAAGGAGCGGGTAACTACGTCTACCACGATCCCCATGAGACCGGTGCTGCGTCCGTGTTGCGCTCTCTCAGCCGCCTCGGGGAAGATCTCAACGCTGGGAATATCTCGCGCATCGCCAATGACTTCGGAGCACTGATTGCTGGATTGGAAGGCGAGAGAAGCTTCCACGTGAGTTTGGCTGGTGCAGGGTTGGCCGGTTGGTGATCAGATGGAAATGAGACAATAGGCGCGAGCAGGAAGTGAAGTGGAATTGAGCTGGAACGCATGGCGGGCGATTGGACAAGAGTGAATGAACTAGGGCTGTGAGACACCATCAGAGAGCGCACAGAGGCTGGGTTGATCTTGATACCCGATCAAGCAGTAGCATGCTCAGGAGCAAGTGGCATGAAATGCATACATGTTTCCTACCTGGAAGCATTGGCTTGAACCTGCACCTTGGATGGGACTGCATTGCTGCACCATTTTCACCTGCAAAAGGTACAGCCGGACCCATGGTCCGTGACGCCTATATGATACAGAGTCCCAATCGCGTGTTCCTAAGGTCTACTCCGCAACCCAAACGGCAGCCATACCCCTGATGTCGACATGGTTAGCCTAGGCCTCTTCGAGGGCAGATCGCATAGGGAGAAGAAGACCACTTACATGCCAGTTCCGATACACATACTCGTGACTCCGATCTTCTTGCCCGTCCTCTTCAACTCGGTGAATAAGGTACTCACCTGCCTGGCACCGGTGCAGCCAAGGGGATGTCCAAAGGCGATGGCACCGCCCTTGGGGTTGACCTTCTCGAACGGGATGCCCAGTTGCTTGACACACCATACGCACTGGCTCGCAAACGCCTCGTTGATCTCAAAGATGTCGACGTCATCCTTGGAGATGCCGGCCTTTTCCAGCGCCACGGGGATGGCCTTCCAGGGACCAATCCCCATGAGCAAGGGCTCCACGCCGACGACGGACGCGGCAACGAATTTCCCGAGGATCGGCTGCCCCAGTCGCTCGGCGGTGCTTCGCTTCATCAGCAACACGGCAGCCGCGCCGTCAGACACCTGGCTGGCGTTTCCGGCGTGGATGGATCCGTCCTTCGCGAACGCGGGACGGATTTTGCCCAGCGACTCGGCGGTCATGCCTGGCCTGACGCCGTCATCTGCCTTCACCGTGACCGTTTTCTCCTCCTCGGTCTTCGGATCCGTGTACTTGACCGTGATGGGCACGATCTCCTGATCGAACAGGCCGGCCTTCTGTGCCTTCTCCGCCTTCTGGAACGAACTCGCCGCGAAGGCATCCTGCTCTTTACGTGAGACGTTGCGATCCTTGGCCATTTGCTCGGACAGGACGCCCATGGGGACCTTGCAGTTCGCAGCCTGCATGTGGTTCTCCAGCAGGTCGGAGAACTCGGTCACCGCCCCTGGGCCGTACTGGCTGGACATGCTCTCGACGCCGCTACCGATGCCGATCTCAATCATCCCCGCGCGGATGGCATTGGCAATGTCCACGCACGCTTGTAGTCCGGATGAGCATTGTCTGTTCAGCGACTTGACGGCCGTGGAGGTGGGGAACCCTGCGACGAGTGCCGCGGCGCGGTATTCGGTCGCTCCGCCGCCGGGGGCGAGCACGCAGCCGGTGGCAATGTCTTCGACGAGAGCCGGATCGATCCCGGAGCGCGCTATCAGCGCCTTGAATGTGTGGGCGAGGAGGTCTGCGGCGGCCGTGTCCTTGAGCGCACCGCGGCCGCCCTTGGTAAAGGGCGTGCGGAGGGCGCAGGTGACGACGACATCGTCGGGCGACTTGGAGAGGATGGACTGGGTTTGTTTGCTCGAGCCGAGGTGGCTGGATACTTGGGAGAGGCGGGCTTGAGCTGTGAGCGAATTTCACATGTTAGTTCGGGCTGCTTGAGTTGGGTCGTGTTGACGTCTTACCTGTAGACATTGTGAATCGAGAAACGGTGATATTACAGAGTTCGAGTATAGCACGTCGCCGGAAGCAGAGAGTAACGGAAGAGAAGGAAAGGGACCAAAGAAACGAGAGCAGTAGAAGAAGTGGCAGAGGGATTGATTTTGATTTATGATCACAGGTCACCTGGGCCAAATGTCAAGCTGTTGCCATTTTCTCAGGATGCAGAATGCATGACATGCGCCGCTGCGATGCGATGCCGAGGCATGTGCAATGTTGCAGCGCAACAAAGAGAATGAGGTCATTGTATCTTCGGTTACCGTTCGGTGACCATCCACCGCCTGTCACTGTTCGAGTCACGTTTTTGGCCCCCTGCGGGTATTTGGTGTAAGCCGAACTGAAGATTACTCGTACTGTGCGGATATAGGATGGTCACATGCTCCAATTCAGAGTCTGGGGTTGATGACTACTGTAGGTACCTTAGGTAGTACCCTGCCACGAAGGGCCGAGTGAGACATTTGACAAAAACGCCAGAACAAGAGAAAGAAATGAATACAATTCTGTTTCAGGCTTCAAATGACACACAGCCTCGACGTGATTGCAGGTCCACCATCGTCGGACGGACAAACACCGTCTGCAGGCCCCCGAGGCCTTGGTGATCAAGGCTGATGTAGTATTCGGTACGACTCGGTAACGGAGAAATTATTCTTCCATCACCACGAGCCAACTTCCGCACTTGAACGTCAATGCACCGATTTTGAGCACTGCTCAACCATCCAGCAACTGTATATCACTCAACAATGGCCGCCCCGACCAGAGCATCCCGCGCCCTCACCTTCATGCGCCACTGCCGCCGCCGCTCGCCTCTTCTGCACCAGCCCCAAACCCAACGACACATCTCGACCGGAGCAACATCGTCCCCGTACGCACCCTCGAACTTCATCCGCCAAACAGCACAAGCATCAGCACCAGTAGAACCCTCGTCCAACCTGCAGGACGCCTCTTCCTCCCTCGCTCTTCCGGACAGTCTCTCTCCCTCGTCTCTCCCGGCCCTGCGACCCCGCTATGCGCACCCGATCTCGCGACCGCCCCCGCCGTCAGAAATCCCCGGCACCCGCCTCACATTCACCTCCTGGGTGCTCTCGCTCGTCGGCGTCGCTCCCAAACCGGCCGCCACGTACACGCCCGCGCACTTCCGCGTGACAAACAACCCGTACCGGGCGCGCAAGCGCTGGCCGCCCGATTTCCGCACCCTCGACCCCAAGCAGCAGTTCCACTTTGAGAAGACGTACCGGCGGCGCGCGGCGCTGAAGTGGGCGCGCCCGCGGTGGAACAAGGGCGTTAAACTCGTGCAGCAGACGTTGATCACGTTCACCATTGTCTATTTCGTGTTTATCTGCGAGCCGGGCAATGGGATGGGGACGCCGTTTGATGGGGTGAGTTTGAGTTCCGTTCTCTCTGTGATGTATGGCTGGTAGAGCTTGGATTTAGCTCGCGCTTCTTTGCTATGCGTTCCTCCTTTTCCTGGGTTCCACATTGCCCTACTCTTCTCTGCTACGGGTGCATTGTTCCTGATGAATGAATGAGTTGCTGACTTGTCGCCCGTATTTTAGTTCCGCGTTTGGTTCTTCGAGAAATTGGGCAGGCTGGGACAGTTGCCGGAGTCGACGCGAGAGGAGGCGGAGAAACTGGGCGAGGAGGCGAGGCAGAAGATGAGGAGACAGGCAGACACGACGGTGACGAATTCTCCGGTTGCTAACTCTTGATGCACATCATAAGGGGTTATCAAGTTGTCTACCCATGTATAGCTGCTTCGTGCTAGTTATATTGATGTTGTCAGCCAGCACTACGTGCGTAGAAGCTCTCCGACACCACTTTTCCACGCAGATCCAAACGCCGCAACATATCCGCTTGTCGTTCTTCAGTCATTTCACTACCCTCACAACAGCCCACTTTTCTCACAACAGCACTCACACCAGTTGTTCAGTCACTCCCTGCTGCCAGCTGCCGAAATCATGCCTTTCCGAGGCCCACCAGGGCAAGGAGCGCCACGTTCATCACTACCAAGACAAGCCATATTGCTGTGGCAAGCACAGTTACAAGCCATCCATTCCGCATGTTCACCGCTCCTGCAGCATCGTCAGTTTGCACGGTCATGATGTGGCTCCGGCAGGTGAACCAGAGCAGCGGAGCAGTCACAAAGGGCAGAATGACGCTCAGGCACACCTGGCTTGCGGTCAATGTTGCATTCAGACCGTCTCTTCCCACTGCTCCAGCGATGACGATGCTGGGGACGATGCTGATGGATCGGGTAATTAGCCTGCGTAGCCATGGTTTCACTGTCCAATGTAGCATGCCTTCCGACACCATCTGACCGGCCATGGTGCAGACTATCCCGGCCGAGGTACCAGATAGTAGTAGGGCGAGGGCGAAAACGGTTCCAGCCGCCTTGGAGAGGTTCTCGCTGAGCAGACGGTGGATCCCAAACAGATCCGCATCGGTAGCCTCTGTCTTTGGGTAGAGGGACGATCCGGATACAATGAGGATGGCTGAATTGATAAACAGCGCGAAGGTGAAAAGCGAGATGGCAAGCTCAATGACCGAGTACTTGAGGCAGGCGCGGATCGCGTAGATAGACGGAATGTATTTCTCCTCTTCGTCGTCTGACTCTTCCCCCCTCGTAATATGGCCGTGCTGCTGGTCAAAATGTTTCAAGCGTGGTTGAACGACACCCGAGCCAAGGAAGATGGAATGAGGCATGACTGTTGCTCCGATAATACCGCAAGATAGGTAGATGCCGTTACCGTTGACGATGGCCGAGGAAGGAAGATAGCCTTTGAAAACCTCTCCGGCCGAGGTGTCCTTGATGTAGGAGAGTTGGATGCAGAAGCAGACCATGACGCCCAGGACAAGACTCATGACAAAATACTCAAAGAGCCTGAGATGCATCATGGAGCCATTGGGACGATAGAAGATAAGGAGGATCAGGACATCGACCAGTGTGATCGCACATCCCGCTACCAGGGGAATGTGCAGGAGTAAATTCAGAGCTATGGCAGAGCCAATGACCTAGACCTCGTTAGAGCCTGCGATGTATCAACAAATCCCTGATTTTGGCTCACCTCAGCAATATCTGTAGCAATGATGGCGGACTCAGCAAACAGGTACAAGACGAAATTCAGCCATCTGGGTAAATGCTTGCGGCAATTTTCAGCCAAGTCCAGCCCAGTGACGCTTCCCAACTTGATACACAGGGATTGCAAGAAGATCGCAAATAGATTGGACATCAGGATGATGAATAGGTGACCATACTTGGTGGCCGCGCCTGCCTCGACGTCGGTGGCATAGTTGCCCGGGTCAATGTAGGCAACGGCAATGAGGAACCCTGGACCCACAAATTTGGCGTACTTCTGAAGAGTAACCACGACCTTGTTTGCAAAGGCCCGTGGCGAGCGGAAACTCTGAAGTCGCCGTGGGTGGGTTTGTTGAATGGCCGCTCGCTCGAGCGGATCAACCTTGACAGCAGTGGGTGATTTGACAGTGAAGAAAGGTGACTCGGTATTGTCGACCGGCACAACACGTATGTCTTCCTGTTCGTTGTTATCAAGACTTGACTCGGTCGCTCTTTGCTCTCTGAGGTTCACAATCCCGTTGAGGTCCGCCCTAGTGGTCAAGTCGGAACTGAGGCCATGTGGGTTTTGATTCCAGTCCGGGTGGGCTTCGGTGTCGTCTGTGCGCGAGGGGCAATTCATGATGGTGACGCTCTAAGGACGGATACTTGCTAGGAAAAAAGTGAATGAAGAAGGTGAAGTCGAAGAGAGTAGCGCAGCTGTAAATCATCTATCAAGCGGGATGGAATACGGACGCTTTCGAAACGGTTTCTCCCGACCCAGTCGGTGCGGTGAGGGGATAGATGGATCTAGGATGAGCTTCGCAAAAAAGGTGACGGACCGGCATGACAAAAGTGGCACAGCCGTAAGCTGCTGTTCTTGGAAGCGAGTTTCGCCTCAGACGTTGCTCTGCGGCTGACGTGATTTGGTCTCGGACAATGACAGACGAAATGGGCGAGGGGTGCTCCTTGACACAATCTAGTTATGGCAAGTGGTATAACCGAGAGAGAAGAGGCCAAATAAGACAAGTCAGGTACCAGGCACGAAATAACAGACGCGGGCGCGGATGAGGAATTGTCCGGAGCGCAGACGATAGGACCTGTGATGAGACACGATTTGTTCTACTTGACTTGTCATCCCGTATGAACAGAAGCCACTCTGCCCTGTGGTCCACGACACGGAGAGCTGTCGACAATGCCATCGGGGAGGCTGTTCCTAGGTAATGATTGCTATCTTGAGATCGATGACCTGGGAGGTTTGGGGAACGGCAACTGCGCGCAAGCGATAGGCGCTGGCTTTCCCCGGAAGATGAGGACTGTGGCTGCATCTGGGCACCGTCGGGCCCTGGGCTTGCCTGGATCTGGGAAGGCCTGCTCCCCTTGGCTCTCCTTCGGGAGGTTGGTTCCGCTAGCACGAGCTGCATCTGCCACAGCCAGTCTTCTCCAAGTTTCGAGAGTGTGGCCTGGTGGATCCGCTGACGACTGCCAAACGCCTAGCTCGATTGGCTGACGCTCGCTTCTCGACCTGCGACACCGAGTCTCTACACAAATTCGAGGACTGTCGTGTTGACACTTCCACCGTCTCAATCGTCCCCAACGCCGCTAACAAGTTCTCGCGCCGACACTCATTCATTTGTGAACACCCGTGCCCGTTTCCTTCTTGGGCCCCCATCGAACAGAGTCCGTCGCTCACAACTTCGAGAGGGAGTCCCCCACTAGGAACGGTACAACTGCGGTCCGGAGTCAATCGAACCACTTGCGTCCATCGATCTCTCGCTATCTCACCACGAAGTCTTTTTTTATATTAAAAGCAATGCAGCGCAGATAAGCGGGTTCTTGTTCGAGGTAGCCGATGCTGGAGAATGCTTGTCCCTGAACAGCTTGTGGTTGCTCCCACCTGCGGTCCCGAATCCCAACATGAACATCACCAACACCGGCGCGTATCCACCTCTTCAACGCCGCAGACGGAGATCTGAGCAGGTCTCTCCATCTTCTCCCTCCAACCCGCGGCGGCTGCTTGACCGGCCCTACAGGCACAGCGACGCCTTTAGTCCCGCCGTCAGCACGCCTGCCACCGATGAATCGGAGAGCCCTTCTCTCAACCTCAACCTGACCCTAACTTCTCCTCTTTCCGATCGCCTATCGCCGCTGCCGTTGGGTCCCCCCTCAGATAAGCCCCCGGCCGTTGAATCAAGTTACCGTCAGCGGTCTTCAGAGGAAGATGGTTGGCCCCAATATCGGTTCTCGGACGAGGCTGCTCGACCTGCGATGGGCAGGACGACGGATCAAAACAATGCCCTTGCCAGCTCAACTGCATGGTCACCGTTATCAGGGGGAGAGGACGCGTCGAGACCATCGCCTTTGATGCCCTATTCTAGCCAGCCCCAGACGCGAGAGAGGAAAATGCTTGATCCCCTGATCAAGCTCGGCGACAACGCATCCTCCCCGAATCTGCGCAATTACAGCTTCTCTGCTCAGATACCGGAGAAATCTGCGCGTGATGAACCGCTTCCAGTGAAAGCACAGGCCGGAAAGAAGAGCAGGATGAATCTATTGAATCCAATGAATCTGCTGGCCCGTCGGAAATCATCACAGAATCAGAAACTCGATGACATCAATCTCAGTATCAAGACTCTATCTGTCCTTGCCTTGCCAGACAACTTTGACCCAAGCATCCGGGGCAAAGTCGTACACGACTTCTCAATACCGCGGAATCGAAGACTTAATTCTCACAACGACATTGGCACCGTTGACTCGCCCCTGCGATCTGGCTACGGGCCAGAACCCCGTTGGACCAACGACTCGCCTAGTTCGTCAAGACTACCACTAAGCGGCACACCAAATACCTCACATAGCCCGATGTTCAAGGAGCACTTCTCAGATGAGAGGCCGTCGTTGCAACCGGAAAGGACGGGTTATCTGCACAACATCCGTGCGTTTAATATCGCCCACGACCAGCAAGATGCTGTTGATGTCCCAGCTTTTGCCAGGCGATTACCCTCGGTGGTGCCACAATCGGGCCAAGGTCCCGATCCTGAGCTGTCTCGAAAAGAGAACAAGCCGCTACCACCTGAGAAGGAAGACACGCACACAGCGCCGGTAGGAGAACCCTCGCCCCCTCCGCCGTCACCCCCACCGAAAAGCACCCCGTCGCCAAAATTCGAGGTCCCGCCACCAGCTGCTCTGCCCAAGCACATGACGAGCAACTCCTCGCGATTCAGTTTCCAAATTGGCGGAGGCTCTTCGGCTCAAGAGAAACTGCTCGAAGAGAAACACAAGCAACACGAAGCGACCAGGAAGACTACTCAGCCAGATGCGGACGAAGATGAGGATGCGTTTGACTATGACCCCGATGCAGACGATGACTTCGAAGAGCGGATCCCCGGCGTCAATGCAGATTTCGAGGATGACGACGATTTTGGCAACGACGATATCCCAGTCGGCAACGCCCTTGTGGCCCGTTACGGCACCTCCGAGCCCCAGGACACGTCGGCGTCAGATGTCAGGACGACGACCCTACAGCGCCAGTCACTGCAGGGCTTCCATTTTACTCCTCAATCCATGACCTTCAGTCCTACAAGTACGAACAATGCGTCCCAGCCCACTCCAAGAGACCACGAAGGGTTTGCCATTGGCATCGCCGACTCCAGAGCGCCTTCACAAAACGAGAGTTTGGACTTCCAGCCCAAGGACGGAGTCGTCGACGTCGAACATGTTTCCATGCTCGGCGGGCTTGGCATTTCGACGGCCGAAATACACGGCAGGCGAACACAGCTGACTTCACGTCCGCAAGGCGGAGTTTTTGATGATGACGATCTGTACTTCGACGACGGCGAATTTGGCCATCTTGAGCTTGATCCTTCCGCTGCGACTTTTGACGAGCGATTATTTGACGATGACACAGGGCAGATTCGTGACATTCCAGCCGACAATGCTCGGAAGTTTGAAGCGGCCAAACAAGCAGCAGGCAGAGAGTCAGACGTGAAGGTCGTGAACCCGTGGGAGGGGCAATCAGGTAGACTGTCCCTCAACAGCACCGCACAAAATGATCAAAGCGACCAAACAGCCGCTCCTTCAGCAAATGGCCATTTGAAGAACCAAGCCAGCTTTGGGCAAGGAGGCTCCATCGCCGGTCTCACCGAGACAAATCTTGCCGCGTACCACGATGCTTTAGCGTTTGCAGCCAACCAGGCAGCTGCGAATGGACGATTCGACCGCAAAGTGAGCTTCAGCCAAAACTCCGATGACACATCGCAGTCTCCCTTTGAGAGCAGCCAGCATGGAGTCATATCCGACGGGAGCCGCTTTAGCCTCAACTACAGCTCCGCCATTGCAGAAGATGATGGGTTTCCATTTGATGATGATATGGACGACGATCTGATGATTGCGGAAGCGAATGCTGAGGCGTTGGAAAATGACGACGAGGGCTTCTATGGCCAGGAATTTGGATTTTATGCTCGATCCCGCGGCAAAGGCAACACCGAGCTGGTTAATGGCGGCTACTTCGCCGAGCGAGGTTCAAACGGAGTGAAGCGAAGCCACAGTGGAAAAGCGAATTTTCAAGAGCCTAGCTTGACGCCTATCACAGAACGCAGCGAATGGAGTACCCGAAACTCTTTTGTCTCGCTGCCGATACCACCAGTTGGCATGCCAGGCTCAGCACACTCGATGCCCAGCCCTGGCATTGCTCAACTGCGGGAACTTGACTCGCCCGGATACGACGAAGACATGAGCTTTAGTGCATTGATGAAGCTTCGTGGTAGGGCTTTCGGAGGCAGCTCATCCAGCATCAGCAGCTCCGCGGCTGGATTTGCAGCTAGTTCTCCTCTTTCGATTGTGGCGAACAACCCCTTCTCTCTCTCGGACCACGGGGTTGGCCGTATGTCGTCCTCGATACACGGCCGATCCTCACCAGCTGGAATCCCGGAATCAGAAGAGGAGGACGAATCAGAGAGACCTACATTGACACAGAACACCCCGCGCAAGAAGATGAGCGAACCCGTCGTGGTCACGTCTCAGGAAGAGATGCCCTCGCCTGCAGGGTCTGCAGGCGGTGAACGACGCAAAGGCCATCACAGTCGAACCTCAAGTGGTGCTGATAGTGTGAGCTATGCGCGTGATGGCGAGGGCGGTTGGGTGTTGGAGCGGAGGCGCACGGATGAAGGCAGCGGGACTGAAGTTATCGACCGCGAGTATCTAGCCGGAGCCCGGATATGAGTGGGGAGGGCTCCATGTACAGAAAACGGCGAATGAGGCGACTGCTTGGACATGAGGTCATCTGGAAAAGGACCCGAGGACGACATTATGATACCCCTATAGAACCTGAACATGTATCTATTCTATATAGGTACGCAGCAGAGCGAACACTGCATCAGCAACACCGAGACGCAGGTGTACCTACCTACCTTATCGAAGCTCGAAATAGGCGGGTGGCAACCAAGTTGGGGTGCGTGTGAGCCAATGGAATGCAAGATGATGTATGCCGCCGTTGCTTGAGTGGCAGGGAGCATCTCCGCAAAATGCCTCAGTTTGACCAGCCCTTGGCGCTTTTCGAATCCTGAGACTGCGCAACTGGAACACTCGATTGACGTGCATCTCAGACTTCCCTTTCCTTCACCGTCGCCGCCGCAGTGTCTCTCCCAATTCCCTGTCCACCTCCCACTCCCTTGTCGGTGGTGCGATTCGTTCGTTCGGAGCACAGTCTCCTCTCCCATGGACCGTTCTCTGTACCATTAGCTCACCTCTCACTCCAGCATTATGTATCGTTACGCAGCGGGCAAGCTCCCTCTGAGGGCTGCTCAAGCTTCTAGAAGTTTTCATACTACTCCGTGTTCGCAGGCGCTCTCTGGAGCTCATCAGAATGCTCTCACGGCTGGGAGGAAACCACTGGCTGTCATGGCCCGCAGCTCGAAGCTGCGCAGAAGCTATGCCATGGCAGCCGAAGAGTCCAACAAAGGAGTGGTATGCGCTCTCATATCGCCTCCATGTGTGGCAGATCCGCAGAGCTGACCGTCAAACAGGACCCCAATGACTCGTTCCTCCAAGGAAACACGGCCAACTACATCGACGAGATGTACATGGCCTGGAAACACGACCCGTCCTCCGTCCACATCTCGTGGCAAGCCTATTTCCACAACATGGAGGAGGGTACCATGCCAGTCTCCCGCGCATTCCAACCTCCTCCAGGTCTGATTTCGCAGGCTGAGGGTGCGGCCAGTCTGGCCCCCAGCGCCGTGACCGGCGAGGCAAGCGGCGACGTTACCAACCACTTGAAAGTCCAATTGCTGGTGCGAGCATACCAGTCGACCGGTCATCACAAGGCGAAGACGGACCCCTTGGGGATTCGTGGCGAGGCTGAAGCGTTTGGGTGGCGCAGACCAAAAGAGTTGGAGTTGGACCACTATGGCTTCAGCGAGGCGGACCTTGATCAAGAATTCACCCTTGGACCCGGTATCCTGCCAAGATTCGCCACCGAGTCACGCAAGAAGATGAAGCTGCGCGATATTATCGCTGCATGCGAGAAAATCTACTGCGGCACATACAGCGTGGAGTACATCCACATCCCCGATCGAGAGCAATGCGACTGGATCAGAAATCGAATCGAGGTTCCCACGCCATACAAGTATTCGGTCGATGAAAAGCGCCGTATCCTCGACAGACTGATCTGGAGCTCCAGTTTCGAGTCTTTCTTGGCCACCAAATACCCCAATGACAAGCGTTTCGGTCTCGAAGGGTGCGAGACCCTCGTCCCAGGCATGAAAGCCATGATTGACAGGAGTGTCGACTATGGCATCAAAGACATCGTCATCGGCATGCCACACAGAGGAAGACTGAACGTTCTTAGCAACGTCGTTCGGAAGCCCAACGAATCCATCTTCAGCGAGTTTTCCGGGACTAGCGAGGCAAGCGATGAAGGCTCAGGCGACGTGAAATACCATCTGGGCATGAACTTTGAACGACCGACACCTTCCGGAAAGCGTGTCCAACTCTCCCTCGTCGCCAATCCTTCTCACTTGGAAGCCGAGGACCCCGTTGTACTTGGCAAGACTCGCGCCATCCAACATTACAACAATGACGAAAAGCAACACTTGACTGCCATGGGTGTATTGCTTCACGGCGATGCTGCCTTTGCTGCGCAGGGCGTCGTCTACGAAACTCTTGGCTTCCACGCTCTTCCCGCTTACTCGACCGGCGGCACTATCCACATCATTGTGAACAACCAGATCGGGTTCACAACGGACCCCAGATTTGCCCGATCGACCCCATACTGCTCCGACATTGCCAAGGCCATTGACGCTCCCGTGTTCCACGTCAATGGTGACGATGTTGAAGCCGTTAACTTTGTCTGCCAGATGGCTGCCGATTGGAGAGCCGATTTCAAGAAGGACTGTGTCATTGATATCGTCTGCTACCGCAAGCAGGGTCACAATGAAACAGACCAGCCGTCTTTCACTCAGCCACTCATGTACAAGCGAATTGAGTCGATAAAACCGCAACTCGACAAGTACGTCGACAAGTTGCTGGAAGAAAATACCTTCACCAAAGACGACATTGACGAGCACAAGAAATGGGTGTGGGGAATGCTCAACGACAGTTTCGACCGAAGCAAAGACTATCAACCCTCAGGCAAGGAGTGGCTCACTTCGGCCTGGAACGGCTTCAAATCACCCCGGGAGCTCGCTACCGAAGTTCTTCCCCATCCCCCAACTGGTGTTCCTTCAGATATGTTGAAGGAAATTGGCAAGAAGATCGGTGAGGCTCCCGAAGGTTTCACGGTGCACCGCAACCTCAAGCGTATTCTTGCTGGTCGCCAGAAGGCGGTCCAAGACGGCAAAGGTATTGACTGGGCTACGGCCGAAGCTCTTGCTTTCGGGACACTTTGCCTCGAGGGCCACCATGTTCGTGTTTCCGGCCAAGACGTTGAACGTGGCACCTTTTCTCAGCGACACGCCGTCCTGCACGACCAGGAGACTGAAGCCACCTGGACGCCACTCAGCAACTTAACCAAGGAGCAAGGCGCGTTCACCATCTCCAATTCGTCCTTGAGTGAATTCGGTGTTCTCGGGTTCGAATACGGTTACTCGCTCTCGTCGCCCAATGCGCTCGTCATGTGGGAAGCGCAATTTGGGGACTTTGCCAACAATGCCCAATGTATCATTGATCAGTTCATTGCTTCAGGAGAAGCCAAGTGGCTGCAGAGATCCGGACTGGTTTGCTCTTTGCCTCATGGTTACGATGGACAGGGACCCGAGGTAAGCTTTCCACCATGCCTGTGACCTGATCAGAGACATCCAGACTGACTGTTCTCGCAGCATAGCAGTGGTCGCATGGAACGATACTTGCAACTTTGCAACGAAGAGCCGCGTATATTCCCATCTCCGGACAAGCTTGACCGACAGCATCAGGACTGCAACATGCAAGTCGCATATATGACGACGCCTTCCAACTATTTCCACATTCTCCGACGACAGATGAACAGACAATTCAGAAAACGTAAGTAACATGGCCGGAAGGATGTATGCACCTCTCTGACCCTATTACAGCATTGATAGTGTTCTTCTCCAAGTCACTCCTCCGACATCCTCTCGCACGCTCCAACCTTGAGGACTTCGAGGGCGAATCTCACTTCCAATGGATTATTCCAGACCCAGAACACGGCAAGGCCATTGCTGAGCCGGATGACATCGACCGGGTCGTGATCTGCACGGGTCAAGTTTACGCCGCTTTGCACAAGCACCGCGGCGACAAGGGCATCAAGAACACCGCCATCACGCGTATCGAGCAGCTCAATCCCTTCCCGTGGGCTCAGCTCAAGGAAAACCTCGACACGTACAAGAACGCCAAGACGATCGTCTGGTGTCAAGAGGAACCTCTCAATGCTGGAGCATGGAGTTTCGTTCAGCCACGTATCGAGACCTTGTTGAATAAGACCGAGCACCATAACCGACGGCACGTCATGTATGCTGGGAGAGATCCTAGCGCCTCGGTGGCGACGGGTACGAAAGCCAACCACGTCAAGGAGGAGCAAGCATTACTTGAGGAAGCGTTCAAGGTTACGCAGGATAAGTTGAAGGGTGAATGACTAGCCGACGGTGTGACAGGGGCCACGGTGCTAGGTTGAACGTACCTGATCAGAGTTGCATGTACAAGAGATGGTGACAGCGTCACCGATGAGCATTCGTGACAAGCACGAGTAGTCAGTGCTAGCTACAATCTGCCCATTTAACATCCGACCATCGATGCTAGCATTGTTGGAAGAGGAAATGTGCTATGAGGACTGCCATCTCGTCCCAATCGAGATAGTAGACAACGATGTGGTAGGTGCCATCAGCAAGTCGAATGCGTGCAACCGGGGGCCATCTTGATTTCCTGCCACTGCGGTTGGACAAGACTGCAAGCACGAAGGCGAAAGGAAGCCATTGAACTATAGACAGGTCAAGCCAATATGCGTCGGAGTCTAGTCTCCCCTTTAACAAGCGACGGTGACATCGGACCGTATTTTGCTTTTCCAGCTTCAGCAATTTGCCGTCTTTCGTTTTCTCGAAATATCGACCTCCAAGACGACATTCAAGTGGGAGGTACTCAAGGCCGCGGACGGAATGCATGTCGCTCCAAAGCCCCGGTCTCTGCAATGACCGGAGCCTCACGCCACTGCAATTGGCTACTGAGTAGCAAGCGCGGGTTTCCATCAAAGCTCCAACGAAACTCCCCGCGAATGCTGTAGGATTGTGATATCCACCGGCGGAGTATCCTGATCAGCTAAACTTGCGTGATGTCGAGGTCTCGGTAGACGGCGGTACGGAGTATACACCGAGTAGATCGATCGACCTGCCGGTACTCCGTATTGGCGGACTCCTTATGCTAGACAATAATTTACGTCGATGTGTTCACTTTCGGGCCTTGGGAAATAAGTTGTCTCATCGCATCACGGGGGCCCATGCATGCATCCATTGATCATCAAGTCATAAATAAATGCGCCACGGCGGGACAAACGGTGTGTAGTCCATCTTTTGTGTCCCTCCCGTCTCGCATGGTCGGAGAATGTGAATAAGTGCGTATAGTCTCCGTATCCAGCATATCTACATTTCGTCTCCGTATTCTAGACCCACCATCCCGTCGGTTCCTTCTCGGTCTCTGCATGGATTCTACGCCATATACTCCCTCACGGCCCTCCTCGCGCTCCTGGCCTTCGCCCCGCCCGTCAACGCCTTCGCGGCAGTATCGTTGGGCGCGGCGTCTCCGAAGCCGCACCCGCCGTCCCTCGTCTGCGCGATGATGGCCCCGGCGCACTTGCCCGTGTTGAACCCACAGCATCCCGACGCGCAGTCGGCGTCGCTGAAACACTGGCCCGTGATGAACTGGCTGCCGTTGGCCTTGCCGACGTTCGCCGAGCCTGGGATGGAGGTGTCGATTGTGCCGCCGGAGCTGGACCCGGTGTCTGTCCCCGTGCTTGTGCCGGTGCCGGACGACGATGACGCTGACGACGCTGGGGTGGTCCCCGTGTTGGGTGTTGCTGGCGAGGTGGGTTGTTCGCCGCGCAGAAGTCGCGCCGCGTTGTCGTTGGGTTGGGCGTCCCCGAAGCCGCATCCGCCGTCGCGCTCTTGGGCCACGATGGCGCCGGCGCATTTGCCTGAGTTGAAGCCCTGATGGATCGATTCGGTTAGCTTGGCTTGGATTGGGCTGTGAGTGTGCCGTTGGGCATGGTAAGATATTGTGGAATGTGATATGCTACGAGGTGGAGGTGCTGTGCTGTGATGTAATGTGAAATGAGATGCGACGATGTGACAGGATAGGATAATACGACGATAGATTAGAGGGTCAGGGGTAACTCACACAACATCCGCTCGCGCAGTCCGCATCACTGGTACATGCGCCCGTGATGAACTGCGTGCCGGTGCCGACGTTGCCGTCGCCACCGGCCGGGGCTGCGGCTGCGGTGCTCATGGCCGGAGGGGCCGCCGCCGCTGTGGCTGGAGACGTCGCCCCGGCCATGGCGGCCGACTGGGACGCGAAGAATGCCTGGGCTGCGATGTCGTTGGGTTGGGCGTCGCCGTGGCCGCAGCCCCCGTCGCGGGTCTGGGCGATGACTGGGCCCGCGCACAGGCCCGAGTTGAATCCGCAGCACGAGGACGCGCAGTCGGCGTCGGACGAGCAGGGCCCGGTGATGAATTGCGTGCCGGCGGAGAGGGTGTGGTGGGTGAGGGAGAGGAGGAGGAGGAGGGCTTGGGAGACGGTGACAGTGGTATGCATTGTGTCGGAGACGGCCGGCGGTCGGACAGAATTGAACGATTGATTTGAGTGAGTGAGTGAGTGAAAGTGAGAGGCCCCTGTTGTCGCGCAGCGAGGACAGCGAAACACCGCACAGCGATGTGAAATGGAGATGAAATGAAGTAAACTTTTGATCGCACAGCGAAGGTGAATGTGGCTGAAGGAGAGACTGGCACCGGGCACTGACTGAGCTTGAAAATCAACTGGAATAGAAGTTGCACTGAGATGAGAACGAAGCGATGCCAACGTGCAGCGAAGAGCAGAGCCGTCTTCGTATTTGAAGGAATCATACTCACACCTGTGCTTCCTCCATCCATTTCCATTACCAAATCGCCCGAATGGGATGGACGCCGTCGTAGGATCGCCGCGATGTCACGAAGGCTGGGATCCCAATCGACTCACCTCCATCGCAGCCAGGACTGCTCCGTCGTTCCAATGGACCGGTGAGTCGAGGAAGAACAAGCCGCAGCTCAAACAGCGCACCGTGAGGCTGAGACGCGAAAATTGGAGACAGCCTCGTCGCTGTGTCGCAGGTTGGCGCAGGCCATGCGGGGGGAGGCCGCCACGCCACGCGATTGGCCGCGGCCGCCGCCCCTGGTTAGGCTTTTGACGCACTCATCGTGGCAGCCGGCCTAGTGTCGCGTTTGAGATTGTCGTTTCAGCGACGAGATGCTCCCCCTTGTTCCTCTCGTTCCCTGCGTGCCCAGCAGTGGTGCAGCCTCCTGAGTCCTGGGTCGTGAGGCTTCCAGAAGCTGACCCCGTGGCGACCGTGATGGCCAGACGGTGGCTTTGCGCAGGCGCGTCATCAAACAGCCACACGTCAACAGTAACAAACACCTCCTGCTCTCTCGCCAATCGCAAAATGTTTACAACTCCTGTTTTGACAGCCGAGTTCAAGCGAGCGAGCATGCCTCATGGGATGATCTGGCCTGACGTGACCTGCTTCTCGAGGTGCGGTAACTTACATACCACTCGGCTGTACGCGTCGCGCCGCGTTTGCAGGACGGAACCACGCAGACAAACTCACAGGCAACAGATCACATTTCAAGCTTTCGTCTCCGCCACATTTCCGGGCCTTGATCTTCGTGTCTGCAACATTTTCCTCTACATCCTGACGACGTCGTGTACTTCAGCCTCTTCAGTCGGACATGGCCTTGGCCACACGTTGTCGAGCTTGCCAGGCTACAGCTACGGTCACATGCCACCAACAGCGATCGATCACGTTCAGACGAAGCCTTGTTTGCTGACGTTGCCCAGGTCTTTTTTCGGAGAGAGGCTCCAATTGCCATCCCTCGTCTTCACTCTCGTTCGAGATTCGACGCGCTCTCCGTGCCAGCGCCAGGCTGGTTGGGCGTCCGTCAGCGGTTCCAGCTACACAAAATCGCGGATTACCCCCCCCCCCCCGGAACGCTTATGCTCCACCATATACACTGGGCATTGAAGCAGTTTGGGGGGCTGCCAGGAGGTTGGTTCTATGCGGCGATAAATCTCAAGGGATTCACTGCACAATGGATTCCACGCCGTTTCCTCGGCATTGTGCTGCTACACTGCCACTGGGATTTTTCGACCACTGAGTTCACGACTTCCGGTTACAGCCAGGTGTTGACAAGATTGTCAGTCGCCGACGTAGTGGTCGTGAAGGATGAATGTCGTTCTGATCTATCTATCTTTCCTTCCGTCAGCTAGCGCGATTTTCCGCTAGTGGTACTTTCCCGAAACCACCATGCGGGGACATCTTTTTCTCCTCTTAATGCAGACTGTTCCAGGCACATGGCTTGCGTTTGGCTTGAGTGTGCGTCTCTTGGATTGCTCTGGATATACATGGAGATGAACTGAGTTGCCACTAAGTCCAGTCTAGAATGACCTGCCAGTTGCTTATGCGTGTGCTTGTGGTCAGCGAGGAGGTGTTGGGTCAACGGGAAACTAACGGGAGGTCCTGCGCTAGGTACAGTAGGTCGTGACAACACCAGTGGCTGATAGATACTGCGGGTCGACAGTGTTATAAGGCTTGGAAACCATGAGGCCACGGGTTGTAGGAGGTCGTCTATGTGTGTTCCTGTTGGGCTGATCAACACCATACCATCACCGTATCTTGCATGACGAGCGTCACTCCCGGCAACAACAACACAACATCAATGGGAGCAACGACAACACAGCAATAACACTCCCGTGAAGAACTACCTCCGGACATCTGCACATTTCGATAACGGGGCAGTCTCTTGACGATGAAGCCCATGTCAAGGAACGCGGAGTTGTCCGAACCAAACCAGCCAGCCATCCAGCCAGTCATCCCGTACCACACCATAAAGGACGACTCCGCCATCCACTCAATCCGCAGAAGATCCTCACAGATGGCGCCAGCCTCTGCCTGCCTTCTGCCTTCCTCATTGATCTTCTACGCCCGTCTCGCGTGTCGTCAATGGCCGACATCATCCGCGTCAACCCCCGAGGCCACACAGAAGTGAGGACGGGGCTCGGCTGGCGCGAGGTCCTCTCCCCTAGCAGCACCAAAGCAGTCACCGCGCACCTCCCCGTCATCGACATCACCGACATAACGCACCCGGACCAGATCCGCCGAAGGAGCGTGGCAAAGACGATATGCAACGCTGCCTCGAATGTCGGGTTCTTCTATATTCGGGGCCATGGCGTGCCCAACGAGGCTGTCGCCTCCATTTTCGCGCAGACTCGGCGGTTTTTCCACGACCTGAGTCTTGACGAGAAGATGGAGTATGATACAGAGCGGCATGAGCATTATTATGGGTACTATCCGATTAAGTTGGACAAGGACATCCCTGCTGGGGCGAGTAAGTGTTACCTTAATCTTTGAGGGAAAAGTTCCTCAGGGGAACGGTGTAATTATCTGCTGTCGTGGTTGTGGGGTGAAGATGGTGGCGATGATGGATGATATTTGCTTCCCTTGTTAACCTGTTGCGTGTGTCCAGAGCTGAATGAAGCGATCAATTACGGGTATGAAGCTTGTTGCGATCCCGAGTCTGGATCCGAATCCATGTCCGTGGATGCCGCCAACAGGACCAATAACGGCGACAATTGGTGGCCGTCAGAAGAGCGGCTCCCGGGCTATGAGCGCCAGGTCAAGGAGTACATGACGCATATGCTCACGCTGAGCCGGGCTCTTCTCCGCATGTTTGCCCTGGGTCTCGATCTGGAGGAGCATGCGTTCGACCACCTGGCCACAAAGCCCTACTCGATCTTGAAAATGGCGCATTATCCTGGCAAGGGCAGGGGCCAACTCTCTGGCACGGACGAACCGTCGTCCATCCGTCCGCACACCGACTATGAGCTACTGACGATCTTGTTGCAGGATGAGATCCCTTCTCTGGAAGTGTTGTCCAACACGGGGCATTGGATCCAGGCGGTGCCTATACCGGGGACGTTCGTTGTCAATATTGGCGACTCGCTGTCCATGCTCACTAACGGGCTGTTCGTGTCGACGATGCATAGGGTGGTCAATGTCTCGGAGTGGGATCGATATTCTGTGCCTTTTTTCCTGGGTGGTTAGTACCGTGTCTACCTTACGCCCTTGCCCCTACCCCTGACCTTTGTGTTCGTCCTGATCCTCGTTCTGCTGGATACTCGTGCTCAAGCGCCGTATTGACTCTTTGCAGCAAATCAGGACGCCGAGATAAAGGCTATGGCCAAGTTCGTGAGTGCTGAGAATCCCGCGAAGTTCCAGCCCATGATGTCCGGAGAATACATTCGTCGGTCCTTGCAGGCTGTTTACTCCAAGCCGAACGTCGAAATCATCAGGGACACGATTGAAGTGCGTGGATAGTACAGCGCCAGGATGTATATCAGCAGCCAAACATAAGTGCTCATAGGATACTCAAACCAGGCGTCCGGGTTGAAAGCCGCAAGACTGTACTCGTAACCTGTCCCATCAGGCCGCTGAAACCGAGGTCGAAAGCGGAAGAACCTGGACTTGACGGGCAGTGGATATTGTCGTCGTCAGTCGTCAATCAAGCAGTCCGCGGCTCGTGCTCATCTGGTCTGCAGTAGCCAGTGCTATTCCGCAGACAACAGCCCGCCGTAGTCATGCTAGTCCATATCAGCACGTCCCGCTGCACGTCCAAGGTTGGCAGGGCTCGTCTTTTCTCTTCCGATTCGCCCAGAGCGCAATTCTATCATGAGAGCAATGATAAGCCGCTGAAGAGAATACGCATCCTCCACGCTGACGGTCGCCGCTTGGACCGATTTCACGTTGCGATGACGAATCGCCGCCCGCGGGGCCCCTGCCAGCTTACTGCGTTTCATCCGGCCTTCCAGGTCTGCGCCGAATGTCCCAAGACGAGATCCTTGACCTTGTTTGCCAGGTTTGAAAGACGATCAATTGAGCTTGGCAGAGGATCTGAATCACATGTGCTAACTACTCTGAGATGCTCTGTGTAACCCGAAACGTCGGTTCGCTCGAGGTTAGGCCACCAAGACTACGAGTAAGACGTTGATGCAGTTGACATGCCAATCTTTGCCAGAAACCCAACGTGAATCACTACCGTCCTGTGAGACTTGCACGAATAGACGGTTTGAAGACGTTCTATCCCTTAATCGTTTGTGCACGTCTCTGTTCTTCTAACATTGCCGTCCTACCAGACCTCAAACAACCAACATGGTCGGGCAAGCGGCTACGGCTGTTCCTCCAACTCAATCGGTGCCGATTGAGCGGCAGAAAACGACAGTCGATTCGGCAATTCTAGGCCAAATGAATGGCGCTCCGCCCGAGCTTTCCAGTGCCGCAGCACAAGCCGCTTTGAAGATCCAGCAAAAGTACGACGAGGAACGTCAGAAAAGGACAAGACCCGACGGGAACGCTCAATATGTTGATCTTGCAGTCTCAGAACAGTTCAAGCATTATAGGGAAGATCCCTGGCTCGACGAGCGATCCGAGGCAATCACTATCCGTGATGGCGAGCATATCAAGTTTTTCATTCTGGGGGCCGGATTTGGCGGCCTGGTATACGCCGTCAAACTTGTCAAAAGCGGCATCTCGGCGTCGGAAATTCGGATTGTCGATTCTGCCGGAGGATTTGGAGGAACTTGGTATTACAACAGGTATCCAGGCCTGATGTGCGACATCGAATCGTACTGCTATCTCCCGCTACTCGAGGAGATGGATTACATACCCAAGCACAAGTACTCGTACGGTTACGAGATTCGGGAGTACATCAATGCCATTGCGGAAAAATACGAACTATCCAAGACCGCTATGTTCCGCACCAAGATCAATCGCCTCACCTGGGACGAATCGGGCAATCAATGGGCAATCAACATGACCAAGGAATGTGCCTCGAACACGCCTCTCGATCTCAATATCACTGCTCAGTTCGTCGTATCCACCCCAGGTCTCCTGCTGCACCCGAAGCTCCCTGCTACTTCGGGGCTCGACGACTTCAACGGAACAGCATTCCACACTTCTCGCTGGGACTACTCTGTTACGGGCGGTTCGCCGGAGAATCCAGTGCTTGATAGGCTCTCAGACAAGCGCGTCGGCATCATCGGGACAGGCGCCACGGCAATCCAGGCTGTCCCGCATCTTGCCAAGTCTGCAAAGTCATTGACTGTCTTCCAGCGCACCCCGAGCTCAGTCGATGAACGTGGCCAGCACCAGACCGAGAAGGCTGCATGGAGCTCCCAGATTGCCTCAAGACCAGGCTGGTGGAAGGAGCGAAATCTCAATCTTGCAGCCCACCTCTCGGACGCAGTCAAACCGGACGAGACCAACCTCGTGAACGACCAATGGTCCAAATGTCGCACATACCGCGCCCTGGTAGGCGGGCCCAGCCCACCATTCTCCATCGAAGGCATTTCGAGCTTCGTGGCGTCACTTTACGCTGCCGACATCCCCCGAGCTGAAAGGATCCGCCAACGGGTCGACGAAACCGTCAGCAACAAGGACACGGCCCACGCGCTCAAGCACTGGTACAGCAGCTGGTGCAAGCGGCCGACCTTCCACGACGACTACCTCCCCGTCTTCAACCTCCCGAACGTGCGGCTTGTGGACACGGACGGAAAGGGCGTCGACGCGCTGACCGCCACCTCCGCCGTGGTCGGCCCCAACGAATATCCCCTCGACATCCTGATCTTCAGCACGGGCTTTCGCGCCCCGGGAATCGGCAGCCCGGCGTTCGCCGCGGGGATGACCATCACCGGCCGCGCGGGCCAAGACATGGACGCCAAATGGCGCGACAAGGTCGCCACCCTGCACGGCACCATGACGCACGGGTTCCCGAATTTGTTCCTGCCGGGCCCCTTCCAGGCCGGCGCGACGGGGAACCAAAACTTCACGCTCGACATCATGAGCAACCACGCCGTGCAGATCATCACGCAGGCTCAGGCTCGGTTTCCGGGTCAGAAGGTCGTGATCGAGCCGACGGTCGAGGCTGAGGAGAGTTGGTCCGCCGAGATCGTCAAGCGCAGTCTGGCGTTCGCTGCCATGGCCGGGTGCACGCCAGGGTATTTAAATGGAGAAGGCGTCATGGACAGTTTGCCTGTCGAGGTCAAAATGAAGGCGGCGCGGATGGGCATATGGGGCGAAGGGATCGCGGACTTTATGAACACGCTGGAGGCGTGGGAACGGAAGGCCGAGCTGGACGGTTTAGAGGTCACGCCGGTCTAATCACTGCGAGTAAGTCCCGTAGCTAGAAACGTAGTGATCCGGAGATGCAAGACTCAAATACATCGGGTTGGCTGGATTGGATTTGCGGCTGCGACGCGTCTTTGAGAAGTGCGGAGTCTTTCTTTTGTATTCAATACAATGGGAACAAACATAAGTGCCTGGCACCGAGGATCGAAGCGGTGGACGACTTCTACCTAGGAACACATGAATGCCATCATGCATCATGCTGGACCTTGTATGGACTTCCAATTGCCATGCGTGGTGGGGTTCTTCTCTGCATGACCGCAACCAACTGGCTTCATAGGTACGGAGAATGGAAATATCCATCGTAAAATTTGGGGGACGATTGCCTTGCACAGGGTTGCTGAGTCGGCCACGATGGGAAGATTTCGACGTGAAGTCTTTTGAGTTTGAACCGATTCCAGTATCAGGGGGGGACGGGGAAGTATTGCCACCGACACAGACTTCGGTACGCCAGTGATGAACGCTCCCTTCGAGTCTCTGACACGAGCTCGACACTTCCCGGAGTCGAAACTATGGCAAAGCCGCTTGCAAAAGGTCGGCTACGTCCTGAAGGCTAGTCGACGCGTTGTCGCGGTAATCGGACGGCGCCGTGGCCGTCACAGTCCCTCCGGTGGCAGTGAGACGATCAAGCTTCGCAAGAGCGAACGCTTGCCATTCATCCGCGTGGCGGTAGATCCCGTCCGTGTCCCCGCTCACGGAGATGTGGGCGCTCGAGGGTACCGCACAGTCGGGCACGCGTCGCCGTCGCTCCCAGAGCTGAGCCCACATGTGCAGAGCGTTACGTAGGCGAGACATCGTTTCTGAAGAAGAGAGGGACAGTGACATCTGCTGGGTGAATAACAGACTGTGCAGAGCTGAACCCCCCTAGTGGTTAGCCAGAAGCGCAAAGAGTCTTGGTGCACGAGGGTTCGGGACGGTGCTTACCCGACACGACGGCGAAGAGGTTGAGAGTTGTCAAACCACGCAACGATTTCAAGACATCGGCGCTGCTGGCGCCTTCGCGGCACATCAACTCTACGGCACCCCTCAAAGTGAAGTCCTGCGTCTGCCAGCAACATCCGGGGTCGAGATCAATTGCAGCCCACAGCTCGTCCGGGGTCGTGGCCTCGAAACACGCCGCGGTGCAGCTGAAGGAGAAGGTCAGCTCTGGAATCCCGATGCGCGGCGGCACGTTGTGGAAGATCATGAAGTCGGCGTCGAGGAGAAAGATAAATGTCTGCGTTCTGCCCTCCATGTTAGCGGAAGAAGCGGTGCATGGCTACGAGACTGTTTGTTACCGGATCAACTCTTCTCGGAGAATGAATTCCTCCCAGTCCACATGCCTCAACTCGAGGTTGAAGTCGTTCGTATGCTTCGCTTCGGCGAATCCGATGTCTCTTGCAGCCTGCACCGTGGGTCAGAGGACTCGTGACTTCCACGCACGCGGCGTCACTTACAAAGATGACTGACGAGAAACGTGACCGTCTGATCCGCCTGCGGGACGCCTCTGAGCCTTCCCAATTTTGAAGGACACTTATCAACAGAGCAGCCTGGATCAATTCCAGTCGTTCGCGCAACGACATGACTTGGCCCTCGCAGGTAGGAGCCACTGGATGCTCCGACAGCAACGGATGTTGGAAGACCACCTCTTCCACGACATCTAGCCAGCTCCTTGCCCCTGCCACGTCGGCTTCATCATTTGACATGAAGGCGCCCGTCAGAGCGAAGGCAAAGATCATCTCAGGGCTGGCCGCGTTGATGTCAAAGGTGGCTTTGTGAACAATTGGGCCATTGAAGTGCCATCGTTCCCAGTACAAGTGCACAAATCGATCGAGATTCATGGGATTGAAAAAGTCGAGATCGGCATCAACAGACAGAGGTCGACTGCCGTGCCGATTGTGGTCGTAGCAGACCCGTGCGTCTTCGCACTGTAACCTGGTCCAGAGCTTCTTCGAGGGCACGAACATCGGGTGCGACATCCAACACATCATCTCGAACAGTTGGGCATTCTTTTCGCTCGACCGTCTCGCTGCCTGTTGGTTGTGATAGGCCGTGCTTGGTGGCATGTCGTCCTCCTCCAGAAAAGAGGCCAGCAGCCAGTTATCAGACATGCCAGAGTGCTGTTGGCACGATATCCAGTTGAACGTCCCGTCCAGGCCAGGCGATGTGACAAAGTGGAGAAGGAACTCGAATCGAACGCCAGGCTTGGTATATCCTCTTGCATCCGTAGCCAGCACCACGGTTTCCAAGGTGTCATTGTCGAGAGAGTGCGGTCCTATGCTCTGACCAAAGAACTCTTGGGCGAACAGGTCGAAGGGAGACGCCTGGCTCCAATCAATGGCAAGACGCCCCGTGCCAGAGATGTGGTGCCCTGAATCTTGACCTTGGTTGTGTGAGGACCTCTTTCCATAGGTGCATACCTGAGACTTGGCGATGCAACTGCTGCAAGGCATGCCCAGGTCACACGCCTGTTTAATCGCTGAGCAACCATCACAGGACCTCTTCTTACGACCCGCGGGCTTTTGAGCAGGGATCGGTTCTCCGAGACTCTTCCTCGCCGAACATATCTTCCAATGCTTGCGCACCGCATCACTAGGGCTGTGAGACCTTGCTTCAGGGTTGCCGCCATCCCAAAGTATCCTCTTACCTGCGTTTGAAAGTTGATGCACAAAACGAGCATTTGAAGGGTTTGTGGATGAAATCTGCCGTCGGTCTTCAGCTTGATAAACCGATCAGAAACCTCCCCAGGTTCTGCTTACGGCTTTGATTGTGCCTTCTGAGGTGGCTGCTGCGCGAGAACGTTGAGAAGCATAGCTGGCATTGAAAACTTTGCTCCATGGCGCTCAGACTCTCTGTATTGATGGTGGTGCACTAGACCGTTGCTTTGGTAACATGCATTCGCTGGATCATCTGGTTGACAACGAAGGGACGCCTCTAGTCCTGGCGATGGGGTATCTCCGACCACTCCGCAATCTGGTCTCCAGATGCTGGAAATGTGTGGGGAAACGCGACGGTGGGTGCAAACAGAAGGTAAGCCTGGGAGGCTCGATGGTGACACTGGTGCGCCTTTGGACACGCTATACGCGCCGCGAAATACCCTCCTCGTCCTCGGAAAAGCCCCTCCAAGCGCTTCCGATGGACGGTACGTCAGTCCTGCTAGAACTTCGAAGATTCTGTCTGACATCGTGTCCGCCATCGCCGCTCACTCAGCGGCCTCTCTGTAGAAGGAAAAGTGTCAATTGTAGCTGTCATCGATAGTCATCAGAGTATTGGGATGTTGGAAGATGGAGGCATGGCTTTGCACTACCTTGGGTGCACGTGATTTTTGCACGTGACAAGGAAGATTTTCCGACGGATTGTAATGACGCCGCCAAGACGTCATGGGCTGTCCATACCTATGTTGGACGCGCTTGTAATACATATTACAGGGCCTGGTAATTATAATCAGGCGTTCGCCTCCGAATTCATTGTGTTCTCCAGATCGAGTCACATCCCATCCATACTCCTACAGCCCTATCCGTCAAAGACTGACGACAGCGTGATGCCGATATTATTCCGACATAGCGATATGCTCTCTCCGGATCACTTGCTGGCCAAACAGCTACCCTCAGTAGCCAATCCAGGTGTATGGCAATGTAATACCGCTGAGGTCTAGGTCAGCTTTGTCTCTAGGTCTGAAAGAGCTGGTGGGCTACTTTGACTTCATATCGCATGCAACGAGACACGGGACATCATTCCCAGCATCCACAGACCGGAATACTAATACAACCTTCCACCGGACTTCTTCATGACTGCCTGCTCACACCTCATTTTCTGGCTCTTATCCCCTGGACTTTTGAGACGGGGTTGAGCGGATGAAAGCAGCTGGCCGACACTAGGCGTAGCGCCGCTATGCTTGCCCTTCCCACTTCATCGCAGAGGATCACCACCGCCGGGGTGGAGAGGTTGAAGAGCACCCCTGCTACAAACGGAAGATCTGTGTGGGCACCGTACAGCCGGGCATAGGAAGGAGAAAGGATGACCTATATCGTGGCTACCCAGGTGACCGATAATGTCTTCTCCTGGAAATCTAAAGAGGGAAGAGAACCTGAAGCCGAGACCAAGGTTGAACGGACTGGCTATGGTGAACTATTGAACCCATTCGCATATCTCTCGGAAACGGACTGCGTCGTACAACGAGCAGCGTGCGTTTACTTCAGAGGCCCGTAGCAGTGTGATCTAGGTTGCCAAACACCGGGAGACAGGACGTTGCGAGCTGGCCGTTGTCGACGCCAACGAGTTCGACAAGCCGACAGCGATTACGCTTCTTCCCTTCCGAATCAAGTCGCAGATCGATGACAACGAGGTTCTGGCAGGCTCTTCGGGCCCCGAAGTCGCTTGGTGGGTTCACGGACGAACCCATCCTTTCCATGAAAGGGTCTAGAGCCTTTAGAAACCAGATTTGATGTTGCCTCGCGGGCTAGAGTATGATGGGAAGGGTCTCCTGTTGGGGCTAAATTTCCTCACAAACTGCGCCAAGTCCCAGATTGCAGCCTCGTGGGCATCCCTATCGGGGTCGGATGCTTAATGAAACTGTTGGGTGGCTGTTACTTTCAGCGCCGCACACCCTTTGGGAATAGATACAATGACTCGCTCATTTTCCCGCGGATTCGCAAGGCTTCCAGGTACGGTCTTCCCCGGACTCAAGGACCAGTCATCGTCTGTTCTCCCATACGTTGGATCGGCCGCTCCTTGGTACGGGCTCTAACCGAGATGGGAAGTCTTACTGGACAAGCACGGGCACATGCACCTGCACTTGCATGAGCAAGGGTTCTAGGGCCTGCTCAGACATTGGGTGGGCACGCTATATGTATGTACTCACCGACCTCGTCCTCTACTGTCGCTGTCACCCCTCCTGCTACTACTACGCTTCCTGCCGTCGCCCTCGTGAACACCACTCTGCGAACAAAGCATGCATTTCCGGTTCCATGAACCCCTTCAGCCTCGACGAAAGGGACTTGCTTGATGTCACGGAGCGCATGCGACAGGCCCGAATCCCACAGATCAGCAGCACAACTACATCCACCACCGCCAATCCCGATCCCAACGTCCACGCCCACGCACACGCCCAATACTTTAGCACACGCCCGCTATCAATATCACCACCACTCGCACCACTACACACGGCACCCAACGTCTCGACCGTCAATACCAGGAGTAGTTTCTACCCGGACCTACAAGCCAGGACACCGGCTCACAATTATGCTCACCAACACATCCCGGAGGGATTAAGCCCGGACATCTTCCCGACGAGCCCGTATGAAGCCGCCGAAATTGCTGCGAAGGAGGAGCGACGGCGACGAAACACGGCTGCAAGTGCGCGCTTTCGGCAGAAAAAGAGGCAGAAGGAAGAGGCCCTGGAGCATAGGATGGCAACTGTGCAGGAACGGAACGCCGAGCTCGAGGAACGGGTCCATCAGCTGGAGTTGGAGAACAAGTGGCTCAAGGATTTGGTTACGGAGAAGAACAAAAGGCCGGCAAGCAACTACGGGGACGAACCGCCACTTGACGAACGTGAACATCGGCGATCGAGCAGTGGACGGGCTACTAACGGGACGGGCGTGAGGAGTGTGACGAGCGTGACGAGCCCGACGGATGATGGGGAGTCGAGCCAGTGAATGGACGGTGAGGGAGGGCAGGGAATGGTACCCAAATGGTATCATTATGGCTACGGATCACCGGTTAGGTTACGGACGACAGGGCACAGAGGACAGAGCGCAATAATTACAGTAATTGGGTCCAGCACGATGTGTGAATTGGTGGATTGCCCCCGTTGGAGTCAGTGTCAATGCCAAAGCCTGTGCCTGTAACACCTCCGGAGAACGACAAAGAGATACATCCTACGCGCACAGTCGGGCACGAGGAAGCCACGTCTTTCTTTCACCGCACCCTCGGCCCCCCCTTCTGCGTCTTCTGGCGTCCGATCGTCTGATGACGAACGCCCGCCCGCTCTTATCCTGCATCTCATCCGCTTCCCAGCAGCCCAGATATGGATACGTGTGCAGATTTGTTCAACCAGGCCAGCTGGCACGCAAGCCAGGAAAACTATCCTTATCCTCGGCACCATTGGCTGCACGAGCGGACGGGGCGATATCAAGGCTGCACTGCGCTGCAAGTTCAGGGCACGGGGCTGACGATTGGAGGGTCGTCTGTGATCACGCAATATCGTGGGACAGCACGCCATTCTTGGAGGCAGGGGAAGCGAGGACGAAAAGGGGCCTGGCCTTGTCACGGGTGGGGGTCCCTGGGGGGTTACTCATCACTAGCCGGCCCTGGTATAGTCCGCCCGGAGTTTGGGTGGGCGGATATCTCCTCGGTTTGCCCGGTTTGCCCGGTTTGTTCGAACCATCGCTGATCTGCTGCGAGGTCTGTACACAGCAGTACGTGTAGTTGGTACCCATACCGTGGATGTATTTACTGAGCTTTGCACGTGCGGCTTCCACTTCCTACGAACGAGGTACGCTCTTGTTCGTGCTTCCATGCTTGCGCGCTCTCTCTTCCGTACTCTGTCCTCGTATGCTTACACTGTTGCACAAGGGCAGTACATCACCGGCGCGGCGGATGTCAAGCACGGCGAACAGGCATAATGTGGACGTCGTTGCTCCTCGCCGTAGCTATTGCTGGCGGGTTGGCTCGCGCCGGCGACCCTGCAAATCTTGAGAATGATGTGCAACGACCTCTTGGGCTTGGTTCTGGTTCTGGAAGCTCATCGCGGCCGAATATCGTCTTCATCCTGACGGATGATCAAGACCTTCACATGAATTCCCTGGCTTACATGCCGTATGTGAAGAAGCATCTGATCGACCAGGGCACGTTCTATCAGAGGCACTATTGCACGATAGCCCTGTGTTGTCCTTCGAGGGTGAGCTTGTGGACAGGAAGGGCCGCTCACAACACGAATGTCACGGACGTGAATCCTCCGTATGGTTAGTTGTGTTCCTTTGTCCGTCGACTCCTTTCAGTCCTCCCCTAGGTAGTCTCGTCCGTGGGTCTAGCATGGAATCCCTAATATCGGCTTTTAGGCGGCTATCCCAAGTTTGTCAGCCAGGGATTCAACGAGGCGTGGCTTCCAGTCTGGCTTCAGGACGTCGGGTACAACACGTACTACACCGGCAAATTGTTCAATGCTCATAGCTTGAAGACATACAACGCTCCGTTCGTCAACGGATTCACCGGCTCGGATTTCCTTCTCGATCCACATACCTATGAGTATCTGAATGCTAGCTTCCAGAGAAACCGAGATGCCCCCATCAGCCATGAAGGCGAGTACTCTACCGACGTGCTGGCCAACAAGGCCTATGGCTTCCTCGAAGATGCAGTCGCTGAGCGGAAGCCCTTCTTCCTGACCATCGCACCGAACGCTCCCCACAGCAACGTCAAATTTCAGGAGGACTGGTTCAATGGCTCCGGCTCCGCACACTCCATCATCACAACTCCGCCTATCCCAGCTGACCGGCATAAGGGCCTCTTCCACGACGCCATTGTCCCGCGTACACCGGGCTTCAACCCAGACGAGGTGAGATGGTCCGTGGCTGGGGAGACGCGAACTAATTCCGGAACAGCCTCATGGAGTTTCTTGGATCAGCAACCTGCCCCAACAGACCCAGGCCAACGTCGACTTCAACGACGGGTTCTATCGAGACCGGCTACGAGCTCTCCAGGCCGTTGACGAGATAGTCGACGGGGTCATTGCTCGGTTGACCCAACATAATATCCTGGATAATACGTACATTTTCTATTCCAGCGACAACGGATATCACATCGGCCAGCACCGTCTTCAGCCAGGCAAAGAATGTGGGTTTGAAGAGGACATCAACGTCCCGCTGATCGTGCGCGGGCCGGGCGTGGCAAAGGGCAGGGTCAGCGACATAGTGACCTCGCACACCGATCTGGCACCGACCTTCCTGTCCCTCACAGGTGGGGAGCCACGATCTGATTTCGACGGCGTTGCCATTCCCTTGGCTTCGGAGCAAATTGACGCCGCCGCGAGCGTCCGCGGGGAGCACGTCAATATTGAATACTGGGGCTTCGCACTCGCCGAGGGCCAGTATGGCCAAGCCATGCACTGGAACAACACATACAAGGGCCTGCGGCTGATCGGCGACAATTACAACCTGTACTACAGCGTCTGGTGCAGCGGGGAGCATGAACTCTACGATCTGATGGTAAGTGTGCACGTATCTTTCTCTCTGCGCTGTACGCACTGATGACCTTCTGTGTGTAGCGTGACCCCTACGAGACGCACAACCTGTACACCACCAATCATTCGGCCACCTTCACTTTCGCGCCTCCTTCAGCATCTGGGAAAACCCCCAGACACGCCCCGCTGCAGCACCTGCTCTCCCGGCTCGATTCCCTCGTCATGGTGCTCAAGACGTGCAAAGCCCGAAGCTGCACCCATCCGTGGGAAATGTTGCATCCCGATGGCAATGTGCACGATCTGCATGACGCTCTCAGCGTGCGATACGACGACTTCTACGAGTTCCAGCAGGAGAGGGTCCGGTACGACAAGTGCGAGAAGGGGTATATCCTGGAGAGCGAGGGTCCTCGTCACGTCAAGGCATATTCTTCTTCGGCCGATAAAGTCGGCATCAGAGGAGGTGCGCAGTGGAGCGAACTCGTGTAGAAGGTAGCGGAAGGCTGAACGAGCGTCAACACTGCATCGATTAGTTCCTAGTAGTCCGTCACCGCTAGTCCGGCGGCACTGCCTTGAGCGGATCCGAGACTTTCTCCTATTCTCTGGTGTCCCTCTCGCAAAGACACGCGACCCCAGGATCACCGCATTCGTACTATGTGCCTCGTCGCTTCCACCAAGCGGCATGACTGGAACTAGATTGACCGTGCGATACGTATCCTAGCGGGCTTTGAAAAAAGCGCGAGGCAGGGTCAGATCGGAGCACACACTTCTGCACGCCCCACACGCAGGACCCTCGTGTTTTAGGTTGGGCGTGTGCTGCCCTATGAAGGCGGCTCCAGCTTTATGCCTCGTGCGTGCTCACTCGGTCGCCTTGCGTGATTGATGGAGCGGCTGAGGATGACGGATGGACGGCGGTGAGCGCCGCTCTCCCCCCGTCTGGCGCTTTGCCGGCTTGGGGCACCACGGCACCACGGCTCTTCCTGACCGTATGTCAATTTTGTCTTCTCGATGCCGTTTTACCTTGAAACCTCAACGTCTGGTTGCGATGGGTGATGCCGATCCCGCTCTGACTTGAAAACTCGACGTTCGATTGCGATGGGTGATGCGGCCGTGGTCGACGAGAGAAGCGCCCTGCTGCCCCCCGGTGGCCGCAGAGGCTCGGATGACCTGGAGCGACGGGAATCCTACACCAGCTCGTTGCGACGCATCTCCTCCGCCAACTTACCCCCGTATCACGAGGACCACACGCCGGTCAGTGACGGGCCATCTTCGGCACTGACCATCTGGACCATCGTGCCGGTCTCGCTGCTCGGTGTCTTTGTCGCCAATCTCGACGGCAGCCTCATCGTCGCGTCGAGCCAGCAGATCGCGTCCGAGTTCAACGCCCTGTCGAGCGCCTCGTGGCTGGTCACCAGCTTCGTGCTCGCGCTCTGTGCGAGCCAGCCTCTGGTGAGTGAGAACCTCCCTTGTGGAGGCTTTGCGTACTCGGTGCTGATCGTTGCCAAACAGTACGGAAAGCTGAGCGACATCTTTGGCCGCCGCAGTAATCTTACGGTATCGTATATCTTTTTCGCGACGGGGTGTTTTCTGTGGTAAGGGCGTCGTGCGTTCAGAAAGGCTCGCGCACTTGCTCAGGGGCTTGCAGTGGCATTGGTCAACGATACTGGCATGTCGTCGCCGGGCGTGCGATCTCCGGCGTCGGCGGAGCGGGCATGACGGCCTTGGTGTCCATCATTATTGCTGGTATGTTGTGTTGCGTAAATTCTGACCGGCCGAGACTGTGTCGACTCACCCATCCATCCCGACAGACGTGGTTCCAGTGAGGGAAGTTGCGAGCTGGCGGAGCTATGTCAACGTTGCCGCCACGACGGGGAGAGCCCTAGGCGGTCCGCTCGGCGGTGTTCTTTGCGACACCATCGGCTGGCGATGGTGCTTCTACGGCCAAGTGCCGCCCACGATCGTCGGGCTTGTCCTGATCCTCTGGAAACTGCCCAACAGGACGGTGAAGACGAGCAAACCCGACGACGACGTGCCATTTAGACAGAAGCTCGTGAGGGTGGACATGCCTGGCGCTCTCGTGCTGATGGTCGCCATCGTCAGCTTCCTGCTCGCCCTGGAGTTTGTCAACGAGGACGTCCCACTTGCCTACTGTATCCTTGCGGGCGTGGTCTCGTTGCTCTGTCTCACTTTGTTCTATTTCATCGAGAGACAGTGGGCCAACGAACCGATCCTGCCGATCGAGCTCTTCACCAACCGCGCCACCCTGACGGCCTATCTCCTCGCCGGGTTCCAAATGTCCGCGCAGTTCAGCCTCTTCTACTCGATTCCCATCTACTTCCAGATCATCTCCCGCATGAACGTCGGCGAGGCCGGGCTGCGGCTCGTGCCAGCCGTCGTCGGCAACGCCACTGCCGGTCTGATTGCAGGCTACACGATCTCCAAGACCGGCCGCTACAAGCTGTTCACCGTCCTAGGCAACTGCGGGGGATGGATCGGGTATCTCTTGGTGCTCGTCCGCTGGCGTGGCGCCGTCCACCCAGCAGAGATCCTCTACCTGTTTCTCGGTGGCTTCGCCTCCGGCACGAACCAGTCCACCACTTTCATCCACCTAGCCGCCAATCTGGACGCGAGTAGGATGGCCGTCGCGGGGACGACACTGTATCTCGTCCAGAACCTCTTCCTCCTCTTTGGGATTCAGCTCTCCACGGCACTCTTGCATGCCAGGTTGAGGATCAGGCTCGACGAGGGACTAGAGGGCGTGAAGCACAAGAAGAGGGTTCGTCGGCCACCATACTGCCCAATGTTTTACTACCCAATGGCCCACCCTTTTTGTTCTGTTTTCTCGAGCGAAGAAAATAGTAATTGTCGTCTAACCTAACCGCACCACACCACCAGATCATCGACTCGGCCATCTCGAGCGTCCGCTCCATCCGCACACTTCCCCCACGGATAGAAGACATCGTGATCCGCGCTTATCTCGACGGGTTGAGCTGTACTTTTGGTAAGTGATCAAGAAGAAGTAGGCACGAACAAACACCCGGGTCCTCCTCGTGACCAGTCGGTCGAACACAGACCTAAAAAGAACCATTACTGACGATCGGACAGCCATGTCCCTCGGCTTTGCGACGTTGGGGTTGATGGCCGCGCTGCTCCTACGGGAACGAAAGCTATAATAGATTGGTGGGTGGGTTGGTGGCTGGGAAGGAACGGCGGAAGGCGGATGGCGTAAGACAAAATAGAGCGATAGAGCGGAAAAGTCAAACAACTAGGACATCAACATCACAGGTATCATTATAATGATCAATTCAGTGTTGAAAAAGCGTAAGATGACACAGTATCTTGAAGTGCATTTCATTTCATTCGGGGCACGACCACGACGACGGGCGGGGGGCATGGATACGTAGATGGCTCTCAGAGGTGTTGATCTCAAGAAAAGAGTAGAATAGAGTAATATTCATAGTGTGAGCGGGTAGAGGACATTAAGATGGTCAATGGAGAGAGAGGATGGGATAGGATAGGATAGTCCGCTCGAGACTTTAGAATAGTAATGATACACAGCAACAGCAACAGCAACAGCAGTAGGAATAGTATACTAGGGTACTCTAGCACTACAGTCGGTACAGTCGATTAGGCAGACATCTCGTACTATCCAAGAGAATCGAGTCAATTCAAGCCAACTGAGTGACAAGACAACAGCACATAACCCCAACGTGACATGGCGCAGGATACCCGAGAGATCAAGAGTCAAGCAAGCCCAGCGAGTCAGTCGTCTATCTTCAGTCATCCATCTTCATGATGATAATCCACTTGTAATACCACGAGTGCTTGATACTTCGACTCTATGTACTCTAGTGTACTCACTCTGCTCTACCAATGTCGCCGAAGATACCATGCTCTATCTACTTTTTTTTACTATTCCTCCTCACCTCCTCTCCCTCTACTCGTGTTGCGTCTCTTGAGAAAGATCCACAGGCCGCTCCCGCTAGAGTTGGCAGCTCAACAACTCGACCAGTGTATATGATACGGTAAGCCGTGACACATGACATGCTTTGACGTGCGGGTTCTTTCCACGCAGAATTCAAAGCGCCGCTTAATGAGCGAACCTAAAATCCAACCGCTTATTCCCTTTATCAGTCGTTGTCTTCAGATATTCGACCCTCTCCTCCCTCGACATGGAATACCAAATGGCATCACGCTCGGCATTCTTGCGCACATAGTAGATCTTCCCGGCGATAAAGATGACCACATTCCAGGCCACGATGCCCAGCAAGACTTTATTCCCGCGGTAGTAGTAGGGCTTGTCATCATTGCGGTAGATCTGCGAGGAGACAATGTTCGACGTCTGTACCGCCATGTTGTACAGCGAGGAGCCGACGGTGCGAGTGCGCACGGAGCCGGCGTTGCGGGACGTGAGCGCCACGAGGATGGCGTGCACGTAGGGGTAGCCGACGAGCATGGTAGAGAGGACCCACTTAGACCAGTTAGAGCCGTGGAAGTCCGGCGGCAGGGTGACCAGGGCAACGAGCAGCGGGAGACACCAGATCTGGCTGACCACGCCCAGTAGCAGGCGCGAGTTCCACCGCTCCGACACCCACGTCCAGAAGAGGAGTTGGCAGATGAACAGCGTGTACGCGGGGATCGTGAGCAGATTGGTCTCGAACGTGTCGAAGCCCAGGGCCTTGCATGTGAGGGTGATGTATGCTTGGGGGGGTGTTGATGGGATCGTCCACGACAAGCCGATCAGGTAGAGGGGCCACATGTCATAGTCGGCCAGTGCTTCTTTGAAGAGCGTCCAGCTGAGACCCTGGCGGTTGTGCATGGTCGATTTTCCGGGATCGTCGCGCAGGATCCGAGTCACCATGATGACCTCTTCGCGCTCGGTGAACCAGCCGTTCCGCGGTCGCAGGAGGCCTTTGATACCGTGGCGAGCCGTTTGCGTCGGTGAGGCGGGTAGATACAGCCAGGTGAGGATGCCGATCAGGCCGGTGAGGGCGCCTTCGATGGCGAACAGGTAGCGCCAGCCTGCGAGGTCTGATTAGCATGCATCGACTCGACAGAGACAGCAAACGGGCAAATTGACAGAGAGCAAACATGCGGACTTACCCTCCATTCCGTGGTGGCCTCTCAAGTGGAGGATGCCATACGCCAGGAAAGCTCCAACGATCTGGGTGGACTGATAGGACGTCCAGAACCAGCTGAGCCGTTTGGGGAGTTCACCATTGGTGAAGAAATAGCTGAGGTACAGGATGGTGTCGGGGATGAAGCCGCCCTCGATGAGGCCGAGCAGGAACCGGCAGATGTAATAGCTGGTCTTGCCCGACAAGGCAGCCTGAGACGCGGCGACCACGCTCCAGCAGACCATTTGGATGGGAATCCACGTATCCGGTCCCACTTTCTTGCTGATGAGCTGTGATGGAAGCTCGGCAAACAAGAACGAACAGTAAAAGATCGTCATGCCGTTATTGTAGTCGTCGGTGTTCATGCCAAGATCCTCTGCGCTGTCGTCAGCATCTTGGAAAAGCTTACCAACGGGACAAGCACATACTAAGCATGTTGTCAGACAGGGCTTGTGTGATGTTGCCACGATCAAGTTGCAGGGCGAAGAACATGATGCAAGCAGGAACTGCGATCAGCCAGTCCAGCTATCGACATGATCAGTCATACGAAGGCATATATAGCGATTATTGCACCACATACTCTTCGGACCAGTCTCTTTTCCTCTGCCGCTTCCCATGTGGCCGAAGCATCGAAACGGTGGGAGCCTTCGAACTTGGCAATCGGTCTGTAGATTTCTGTGGCCTCGGGGGCTTCGAAAACGTTGTTGACGTTCTTGACGAGGTTGTCACTGTCCTTTGAAGACGTCTCCGGGTCGGGTTCAATATCTACATCAACAGAGACGTAGCTCTGGTCTTGACCACCGAACTTCCACCACTTGCGTACCTTTGGCCTTCTCGAATGTTCATGGGTGCTTTCAACTGGGGAAGCAATGACACCGGCCTCGACTGAATTCCCCATTGTTGCTTGCCGAAGCTTGAAAGTTTGGCTAAGGTTGGCACTGAAAAACTTCGCAGGACCAAGGATGACGGTATATATAGAGGATGGCCACGTTTCTTTCCTGCCAAGTTTGCTTGCATCGGAGTTTCTCCTGTGGCATGGGTGTTTTGGGGAGATGCGCGTGGTTCTGAAAAGTTTTAGCCAACGAACAAGCAAGCCACCGAGATGCTTGCTACGGCCGATGCCAGATCAAGCGGACAGGGTGGTTTGGTCAGGTCTTGGGCAAATTGCGTGATCGAGGACTTGAGAGAACATATTACTTCCCAGACCGCGGACGGAGCACTCGTATCTCCAGGACATTGACATGATCAGCGAACAGCCGACGACGACCCCTCAAGGGCCGGCCGTATCCGGCAGAGCTGGCCAGACTTAGCATCCCACGCTCGTCAATGTGAGCAGGTCCGCTCTTCTCGTTGAGACCTTGCAAACCAGTAGCTATTGCGCAGAATCTCAATGCCGATATGCACCGAGCGGGGCATGCCATGACATCGGTGCTAGAAGAACCGTCGATCCAGTACCGGCGGGTCAGGTCGGGCCCGTGGAATGAGGTACAGAAGCACTGGCAGTGGATAGCCACTGCTGATCAACTTACACATGCCCAGTTAGCTGCAAACGGTGAAAGGAACAACGTTGTGGGGATTTGGCCTGGCCGTCCGGTATCATTGGCGAATAAGCACTGCAGACGGTTTGGAAACTGCAACCGAAATCTTCGAGAGAAGCACGCCATCTCGAGCGTTAATTCGACATACATCCCTCTTCCGCACTGGGAAGGACATTGCTGAACATGGCCATAGATTGCTCTTCGTCTTATCACGGCACGAACACAGATTCATTTTTATTGGTATTTGATCCTGGGACGCCTGTGGTGATCATTGTCACCAAGTTGTCTCTCGCATGTGTGTGCGACAGGCGAAGACGGGGATGGATCGTTCTGCCGCATTGGCGCCTTTGGCGGCGTCTCCGAAGTGGATGCCTTGCGCGAAAGGCGTCGGCAGGTGTCGCTGTCGCTGCCGCTGCCGCTGCCGCCACTGGAGATGTTGACTGAATGGCTGCTGCAATTTCGAATAATGCCATCAGTACGAGGCGAGGAGGTGACAAAGCCGAGGTCGACGTGAAAGTTATGTAAGCGCCAAGCCCACGTGATTGTGTAAAAAGGGCAAGTCGTCCGATGCGAGGTCTCGGTCCGGAAGCCTAGGCTAGGCTTGACAAACACGGGGCTCATCATCGCCATTCACATGTACAATGGTGTCAGGTCAGAGAATGAGTCCTGCTGTCCTGAGGTATGAGCACACTGACCCCGCACATGGCGGCATCGAGACGCTTCAGCACTGAGACCGAGCGTTGCTCGCATGGCATCATTTTCACCCACGTGTTGCCATCGGCCAGCTGCTAGAAGGCATGCATCCCAGAGCAAGATATAAATGCCAGTAACTCGACCTCAGGCGCCGAAAAAATCATCAAGGTGAGAAACCAGCTTGACACCGTCTTCCTCTCCCCCCTGGTTCTCGACAATATGGCACCCTCCGCTATCGATGTGGACGCTCCTCAAGACATTAGTATCAAACAAAAGACCCTGTTCGGGAGGGAGGCTCTCAAGTCCTCCAAGTCTCTCGACCAATTCAAGTCCATCGACATCACTCCAGTCATAGGCACCGAGTTCCCCGAGGCCGACCTTGTGGAATGGATCAACTCCCCGAATGCCGATGTGCTTCTCAGGGACCTCGCGATCAAGAGTAAGCCCATCCGGGCCTATCTTCGAACCATGTCATGCTCATCTACATGCCAGTCTCGGAGCGCGGGGTCGTCTTCTTCAGGAAGCAGGACAAGCTCACCAACGACATCCAGAAACAGCTGATCCAGCGACTCGGGGAGCTGACGGGAAAGCCCGAGACGTCCAAGCTCCATATCCATCCGATTCTGAACTCTGAAAGAGAGTTGGGCGGCACTGACCCGGAGATCAGCACCATCAGTTCCGTCCAGCATGAGAAACTCTACGAGAAAACCGCCTATGATCAAAGCCTGCGGATCCAGAGCAGCGCGGGGTGGCATGCAGATATCTCATTTGAGCCTGTCCCGGCTGACTATACCGCGCTTCGCCTGACCGAGCTGCCACGCACTGGTGGAGGTACGGAAAGAGTCTCCCGCCACGGAGGATGCAAGTCACTGACATACATGATGTGTACAGATACCCTGTGGGCGTCCGGGTACGAAATCTATGATCGCATCAGCGAGCCGTACCAAAAGTTTCTCGAATCCCTGACCGCCACGTTCGCGCAGCCAGCGTTCAATGAACTTGCCGAGAAGGGCGGTTTCCAACTGTACACCAAAGAGAGAGGAGCGCCAGAAAACGTCGGCCCCGAGTTGAAGGCAATTCATCCCGTGGTTCGCACCAATCCCGTGACCGGCTGGAAGAGTATCTTCCCGGTCGGTAGCCACGTCCGACATATCAACGGACTGACCGAGGACGAGAGCAAGAAGCTCCTCGACTGGTTCTTGGACCTGGTGCACAAAAACCCCGACCTCCAGGTGCGGTTCAAATGGCAGAACGAAAACGACATTGGTGAGTTCGGCATCCCGGGTTCTTTCCGAGTCAACGTCCCCCTGACACCGTAATTAGCAATTTGGGACAATCGCAGCGTCTTTCACACGGCCACGTACGACTATAAAGGCGAAGGATCACGCTTCGGAAACAGGGCCGTGGGTTTGGGCGAGAAGCCATACTTTGACCCTAACAGCAAATCTAGGCGGGAGGCGCTGGCAACGCTTTTGGGCTAAGAGGCGACCAAGTGCGTGTCAATCGATGGTCATACTGTACCTGACTGCCCATCTCCGGCAGAACCTTTAAAATCTTGATTCGCTACTGGCCGTGCCTTGCGAGACTGGAGCGCGCGTCACCACGATTGCCAATCAATCCAGCAAAGTTGAGCAACTTTCTCCCCACCTTCATTTCGTGCTTTCCACGGGTGGTGACCTTGACCGAGCCGTGGATGGACGTCCGCACGTCAGGGGCTGCAGATATGTTTCTCATCCACCACACTGATACCGATCTATATATTTCTAATCCATCCCACTGATAAATACCAAGAGAGTATAATAGCCGCAGCATACCGAGTATTTTACTTTAGTCAGCGACCACCGGCCAGGTTTCCCAACATGTATGTCCTGCGTGCGCTGCACACGCGTGGCGCGCTTCCCACGAACAGTCAACGTACTCGTACCCGCACGAGTGAGACGAAGCGACCTGACCACCTTTGAACTGTCCGTCCGTCCGTCCGTCGCGAGCTACGAGGTGATTAGCTCAGCAGTCAGCGCTTCCCAGTCTCCCCGGTATGGAGGATTGCGGAGAACGAGACGCCGGAACCCCCCAAAGCCGATCCGACTGGGGTATCGAGTATTCGGGATGACGCGACTCATAATACTCCGTAAACGGGGCACGCCGAGGGGCCACTATGGCGGGCTCGTGACGGTAAATACTACTAGGCACATAAGTTACTGTAATTACTGCTAGGAGTCGATCATGTCGAGGCGGGGGTCGATAACCCTTTTTTGTACTTCATACTCCCCCTTTTGTATCTTTGCTCTGCGCGTCACTGTCATAACCGTGGTCTTGGATCGAGTCGAATCGACACCATGGTGCATAAGTAGAAGATGGTGCTGGATTCATGGCTGTGGCTATCCCTGGCTCGACTCTTGGATAGATCATTGTCTCTTGACCCGCTCTGACGCCCTGCGCAAAGGTTTCTCGAACGGCGCCAACGTCCCTCCCCTCTTTCACAGATTCCGTTCATATAGGCTGGATAGGCCACTCCCACGGCTCGGTTTGACGTATGCCCTCGGCACAAGTATCCCACGCTCAGGGACGGGACACGGTGGATTGATTAACTCATCTCTGACAGGACCATCGTAACCTATATCCAATCTGTGACAGGTCATGGACTTATACCAAAGCAGGATACAAAGTCATGGCCGACCTCTTGGAAAAGCTTTTATTGAAACTTCGGCTGGACGTGCTTGTGACGGTACCATAGGATAAAGTTATATGGATGGATCGCATCTATATTCGAGAGTAAACTGCTTTCACGCAGCGAGCCCTTCACCATCGTATCTTCGGAGCTGTTGAGCGACTGAGCACATACTTCGAGGCCACCAGCCGGTGTGTTGCGTTACTGGCGAGCCCGACCTCGAGCTGGGAGAATCGGTCGCAGAGTTGGGGATCCATGGCGGGAGATTCATGATGTCTGGTACACCGAGGCCGGCCATGAACCACGATTCCCCCTCGATCAGAATCGTGAAGACCAGCCAATGTGCCCAAATGTCCCAGGCCAAGAGTTGAATTTCGCGATCAATGTCAGGCACTGCAACTTGACCAGGTCGTTCTCCTCCATATTCTGTTCGAGGCGGTAATGGCTTCATAAGAAGCTGGAAATACTCATTTGGCGTGCGGTTCACCCAGGAGAAAATCGTTTGGCAGGCCGGCAGAGCTGGGTCATAGGGGGGTAGCCTCGAGTATCGTTTCAGCCACGGTATGGGCGAGTCTGGGAGACTAGGTGCGGCGGGGGCCGGGACATCTGGATACCTTGCCTCGAACACGGATCCAGGGTTGAAAATCACATTGTCCAGATTCAACAGAAGATCAACGGCCATAAAACAAGCAGATAGGGACAAACTCCGGCCCAACTGCTCGTTGGATTTGTCGAGGTTAATCGCAGGACGATTTCGATGATGATCCCGCATCAGCTGATTGACTCTCTCGAGCTTCTGCTGGAGCGCTTCCAACGCCACGACTCGTGTAGCCGAGACCACAGGAAACAGTGGGTGCTTGGTTGCGATGCGGCATTGGAAACCATTCCAAACACAGGGTCGGTCGGGCGGCTCGGACAACTTTGCCAGGACGTGTGACGAAACCAGGGAGTGCATCTTTGATGACGGGTCACCGTAGGCTGAATCATCCATGCGGACCACGTCATCATCAGACCAGCATGCCCTTCTCGTCGTCGTGATGCCCCGGAGGATGATTATCCATTCCAAGCTACTTATGTGATCGGCGTGTGTGTCTGGCCCTGAACCGGGCGTCGGCGGGCCGACATCGTTCAGCAGATATGACACTCTTCTCCTCGCCAATGCGTAGGGAAACAGCAGCATGGTGTGCGCGTGAGCTTCCGCAAGATCTCTCGGCTGGCCCGTGACCAGCTGGCGTTGAACGGCCTGGATTCCCATCCTGTGATAGCGATCACCGGCCATGATGAGCTTGGCCAGGTCTTCGACTTGACTGCACGAGCCCTGTCCCGATAGGATGTCTATACATAGGCAGGTGGCGCCCAGAGCCAGGATTGAATATAGGATGCCTTGGTTCTCGGCTGCTAGCCGTGGGATTCCAACCTTCTTCGCATACGCGACGTCGGGAAGAATCTCCAGGTCGCGGCACGTGTGATCCATGTAGTGGTCGAAGAGAAAGAGATCCTTCGTGAGGTCCAGTGTGTGATCAGACACGGAATTCGAAGCTCGGTCAGCCGCCAGGAGGTCTATCCCCTCGTGATAGATCGCATCCGCGGGTAAGTCGGTTTTACCGGCATCGAAGAAGGCGGGCGTTTGGCTGGCAGACGAAACCGACGCCGGCGGAGTAATCAGCGAGAGACTGGTCGCTTCCTCAGATGCCCCAGCGGCACTGGCCGACACCAACAGCGCGTCTGTGTCTGAGTGGGCTTCGTACTCCTGAACTTGCGTGAAGTATTCACATGGCTGATTCCGATTGACACACCGGAGGCAGGCCGGCTTTGTTTCGTCGCACTGGGGAGACGACGGTCAGTCCATTTGGTCCTTGACGACTGCGTGGCAGGCGACCTACTTTGATTCTCCGTCTTCGGCAGTATTTGCACCCATTTCGAGACTTCTTATGGGGTCTTCGTGGTTTGAACGCGCGAGGCAGTTGCAGGGTGTCCATGGTGTTGCTTGGGAGGTGCTCAGTAAGACAGACACTGGGGGGGTGTCCGCTGGCAAGCGAGTCTCCATATGAGGTCCTGTCGAGAACAGCAGCCTACCCGTGAATCCGCGTAACGTGCAAGGCCGCCGACCCTAGGGAGAGGCTTAGAGGGCTCGTTAATTAAGCATGTTAGTCATCGCAACGTCGTCCAGCATGATGAGCTAGAGTGGCTTACTGGGCTGCAGGAAGGTTTTCGGCAAAGGCCAGGGGACCACTCATACCCGAGTCAATGGGGTTTGCTCTTCCAAATCATGATCGCGGTGTAGGGCAGTGCTCGACATGTTGTCGACGAATCGCCATGTAGACTGGGCGAGGGTGGGGCGAGGCCTGGGGATCCGGAGGAAACAAGAGGGTGCAACGTTGCGAGCTGACCAGCGGCCAAGACTTTCTCGGCCTGCCTGATTTGAGTTCCGCCTGAAAAGCTCGTCGGACCTCGGTCTTAAAGCTAGGAGATGACCGGGATGCGAGGTCACTCGTGTCCGGTGGAACTGGTGATGCAATGCTTGCTTGTACATTCACCCGGCGATCGAATCGCGAGATGAAATTATTCCCAAGAGAAAGGTTCGTATTTAGTGCCTGCTGTTATTTCTCAGCCCTGTTCCACCCACGCCAATCGCTCGCTTCAGCGGTGCGCCCTTCGTGTCAATCCCGTCGGAAGTGGTACCCGATGACGAGACTCCAGGTCCCAATACGCGGAGACGGGACAAGAATACCAGAAGCATGGAACGGCGGAAAAGAGCTTCAGAACTTGAAAGTCAGGCAGGGCTACCAGGATTCCAGGGCGCAATTCTGCCCGTCTTAGCAAGAAGACACCAGGTCAAGCAGTGGAGGGCATGGAATCCACGGTGAAGGTCGAGTGCCACTGCGGACTGACATCCTTCGCGCTCTCAATCCCGTCTTCGTCATTCCCGTTGAAAGCGTCCATATGTCACTGCCGCTCCTGCCGACATACGACCGGCCAGCTCTTTGCGACCTGGGCCGTGATCCCTCTCCCTTTGCCAGCAGACATACTGGAGAGTGGTAACCTGGTCAAATATCTAGTGTCCACGTGCGATCGTTGGTCATGTAAACGATGTGGTGCAAGTGTCGTCAACGTTGACAGAGCAAGCGACCCGCACGAGTGGGAAGTGGCTACCGGAGCGCTCAACTTTGACGACGCCAGAGGACTCGAAGGAAGGCTGAATCGGGTCCAACTGTGGGTAGAGGATGTCAAGGGCGATGGAGGTGCGGTCGGCTGGATCAACAAGGGCAGACTGGAAGGCATGGACAGGCACTGGAAGTCGCGGGGGAGTCAGATGGTCAGTGACAAGGCTGTCAAAGAACTCATGACACCACAAGCAAGGGTTGCAGGGGACGGCGACGACAACGAGCGGCTTCCCGTGCGATGTCGGTGCCAGACTGTCAAGTTCGAGATCAAGAGACCAGAAAAAAACTACAACGGCGGAACTGGAAAATTCGCCGCTTGCCTCGATGCTTGCAACTCATGCCGCGCTGTTACCGGCTTTGAGGTCACCTCGTGGGCCGTTGTGCCGAGAGATCGCATTGTCGTCGATCCAAGTCTGAACACCTTTCTAGAGGACAGGTCAAAGCTGGGGCACTACCAGACAAGTTCAAACACAAGCCGATATTTCTGTGTGAAATGTGGTGCGGCTGCATTTTACCACAGGCATGGTACTGACACGATTGGGATCGCCACAGGGCTGTTAGACTTCAAAATCGAAGGAGTCGTGCGAGTCGAGGCTTGGCTTGATTGGCAGAAAGTGTCGAGAGAACAATGGGCCGACGAATCCACCTGGTCGCCCGAGCTTGTGTGGTTTCAGGAAGATGCGGTGGATGCTCAGTTTGTCGGCGGTGTGGCGGAAGGGATGAACTCATGGGAGAAGGAGAAGGGCAATTTGAAAAGCACGTTGTCTGACTTGTTCAGTGCGGTATCGGTGTAGCTACATGTACATGATGTACAGAATCCAAGCTCGTGAACGAATTTCAACTGGAGAACCTCTTCTCGGCAGCCTTCCAGTTGATGACATCCCAGATAGCCGAGAAGTACTCTGCCTTGCGGTTCTGATATTGGAGGTAGTACTAGAGGGATGTCAGTCTGCGGCCTTGCAAAGCTCTTCAGCATCCTTACGGCGTGTTCCCAAGCATCAACACCCAACAAGGGCTTGTACCGGCCAACCACAGGATCCTGGTTGGCGTATGTCTGAATCGCAATGTTCCCGGTCTGGCTGTCCTTGACTAGCCAGGCCCAACCCGAACCTTGGATGCCCGCCAGAGCAGCATTGAATTTCTTCTTGAACTCCTCCAGGCCGCCGTAGGTGCTATCGATGGCCTTGGACAGTTCGCCGGTGGGCGGTTCACCGCCGCCGGAGTTCTTGGGAGCGAGGTTCTCCCAGAAAAGGGTATGATTGATGTGCCCACCGCCATGGAAGTTGATAGCTGCTTGAAGGGCAATCTTGGTGGCAATGTCATCGCTGGCTTCGGCGGCAGCATACTGATCGGCAGCGGCATTGTAGCTGTTGACGTAGGTCTGATGGTGCTTGCTGTGGTGCAGCTCCATGATCTTGCCTGAGATGGCTGGCTCGAGGGCACCGTAGTCGTCTGGTCAACACACACAAGTCAGCTGGAGCAACCACATGTGCCTCACGCAGATATCACATACAACTCAGGTCAGGCAGAGTGGCCTTCATCCGCACGAAGGTCTTGTCGGCCGTGGTCATGCATCGTGCGGGATTAGTTGCTGCAACGGCTCGGAGAGTCGACGGGCGAGCGACGGAGCGGAATAGAGATGCCATGCTGACGATGGGTGCGTGGACAACAGAAACCAGACGCAGTTGACCAGAAAAGGAGCTGTGATGTCGGAGGGGCGCGATGGTTTATCGAGCTGGAAGATGCCAGCAGCCCCAAGCTGCCGGTTACATCATAGGCTGCCGGCACCGGACATGATATCCACCTCCTCGCACCATCTTCGGCGACCAAGAACTTTCGGCGCGCAGGCGTCAACACCAAATCGATGATCTCCAGGCCGGGCAGTCCACCTCCTGCAGCGCGCACAACATGAGCGATTCCTCAGATGACGATCAGCCCTTCAACCTCCGCGATTACGACGATGAAGACACCGACGATGAGCGACCCAGCAAGAGAAGAAAAACCGCATCAAGAACCCTCCGCGGCCGTGGACTGGGGTTCGTCAAGTCTACTGGCGCAGAAGACGAAGAACAGCGCGAAGAAGACGAGGACGATGTCGACGACGAAAGACCGTCCATGGGCATGGGTCTCGGTGCAGGCATGGGAGGCTTTCGCAGCGCCTTCAACATAGGCGAATACAACGATGAAGAGGCAGAAGCAGACACGCCTCCGCCACCAAAAGACATGTCCCCTCGAAGACAGCAAGAGAAAGCCAGCGGTACGGGACCCTCGGCGTTTGGCGCAGGCGGGCGCATGAACAAGAACTCGTTCGCTGCGCGCATGATGGCCAAGCAGGGCTACGTCGAAGGTCAGGGCCTGGGAAAGTCAGGTCAGGGCATAACGGCGCCAATCCAGGCCAAGGTACTGTCAACCCGAGCCGGGTTGGGCCAGGACAGCGCAGCACCAGAACCTGCTCGGCGGAGGCAAGAAGCAGGGAAAGAAAAGGCCTCGTCAAAAACATCCACGCCGGGGACGAGTACGCCCCGCCTCAAAGCCCCCCCCAAGGCCAAATATGCTGTCGGAGCCATTGAGTCGCGGGGCTTACACGTTCCCGAGGCAATCAAGCAAGTCATCGTCGATGCCACTGGCGCTGAAACAAAAACTCTCACATCACTGTCTGGCTTTTCGACGCCCACGCGAGAAGCCTCACCGACTCCCGGCCTCGAAGCCGCAAAGGCCACTTCGCGCATCAAACTGCAGCTCCAAGCGTTTGCCGATGCATGGGACTCGACGAAAGACCAAGAAGTCCGTCTCGACCAGGAGGAAACGCAATTATCTGCAGCGTTGACACTCCACGAGGAAGAAATCCAGCGGTACAATGATATCATCTCCGCCTTCGAACGAGTTACAGTCGACGACTCGAACACCCCCCGCGACTGGGATGCCTCCATCTCGCGCCTCCAGTCCATTCAAACCCGCTTCGCCGACTCCATAACCGACCTGTCTTTGCCCGAACTCACAGCCTCTTGTTTAGAAACGCCGTTCCGTCGCGAACTCCTCGACTGGGATCCTCTCACAGAACCACAAAACACCCTCATAAGCTCCCTCCAATCCATCTCAGAACTGCTGGAGATTGAAAAATCGACAACGTCAAAGCACCGTAAGCGAACCACCTACTTTGAGTCCCTGCTCCTATTACACTGGTACCCAATGGTCCGCACCTCCCTCACGAGAGACTGGAACGTCTACGACCCCGACCCAGCATATACACTAATCGAATCGTGGAGACCTCTCCTCCCGTCCTGGCTCTTATACAAGATGATGCACGAGATAATCCTTCCCCGTCTGATCGAAGCGGTCAAACGGTTTCCGAAATCCATCGATCAACCGGCCACCAAAAGCAGCAGCAGTAGTAGTAGGAAAGGAAAAAGCGCACCAGACCTGCACACCTTCCTCTTCGACTGGTGGACGCTCCTCTCCAGTGAGACGCTCCAGCTCGACGCTTTCCCCGAACTCCGCTCGCTCGTCAAACAGAAAGTCACGACAGAGACATGGCCGCACTGGAAACCTCTTCTCGGGTCGCGCAAAGCCAAGGCGTTGCCGCCGCCCACACCGTCCGCCACCGCCACCGCGCCTGTGCAGGCGTCACTCACAGCCACGGATCTGGAAGAGATCTCCTTCCGCACCATCGTCGAGGATTGGGCCTCGGAACACAACTTGTTGCTCACGACGAGCCACAAATCCGACGCCTTCGGCCGGCTTTTATACAGACTCCAGGATGCGGAGCGGCGCAATCGCGGACTCCTCATCTACCTGGCCGAGGATATCGTGTTTGGCGCCGAGGACGGCGAGCCGTATGCGTTGGATGACCGACTTGTCTTGATGGCGAGGGGGAAATGACAAGGCAGGGAGGGGATAGAATGATGGATTCAAGTCTCTGTGCGCGTGGGTCACCATCATGATAGCATAACTAGTGCCCTCTCTGTCCTGCTGAGACATGAACCTACGGGCACCAACATTGCGAAAACACAATTGACTCTTGGTATGTTTTGCCTTTGCAAACCCACACATTGCCCAAATTTCATGGCCCCTACAATGACATGGTTACGACAATCTGATACGGAGGACGGAGTAGACCACACATGATATATATATATAGAGAGGACGACGACGACGACCGGAACCATGCATGTACCGGCAGTGTTTCGCGTACGAGTTCACCTCGTTGAGCGATGCATGCATATGCACGCCACGCCACGCAGTGGCGCCAATGACGTGGCCGTCCAAAGTACCTAATGAAGAGCCATGTATTCCGTAGTCCGTACAACGACCGGAGAACGGAGGGAGGAAATACGAGACGAGTCGACTCAACGCAACACGACACAACACAACAGTCCACTCATCTGTCGTCCCTCCTCCGCATCGTATCGTATGGCATTCTTTCCGAACATCTGCAAACAACATATTTATCGAAAACTACCCAGTACGAGTACTAATATGATTGGTTATGGTACGGAGGAAAGAAGTCTAAGCTCGCGCAAGCAGTGCAGGAAAAGCGGTGCACAAGACACACACAACACGCTCCCAGACCCGATTTCGATCGATCGATCGACCGACCGACCGACCAACCATGCCTTTTCTTATAAAATAAAACTAAGAACCGTGCTCGCGTTTTTCTCCCAATCCCCCCCGCAGGCGGAGTGGACCTTCTGCCTCTGTCCCATGCTCCTGCCCCCGGCCCTTGCAAGCCCTGTCGTTGTAAACTCTCCAAACAATGAGGCAGACTGGAATGACGGACACATGGACACATAGATAGGGAGGTAGATAGGTAGGTAGGTAGGTAGGTGGAATGGGTAGATAGGCGAGCGCGGCGAGTTGGCAAACCGATCTATCTCCGGGTGGAAAGGAGGGAGGGAAGGAGAGGGCTGTATCCAAAATATCTTCCGTCATTTCTCAGCTCAATCATCGCTTGTCTATGACCCCTGGTTTGGTCCCGTGATCTCGTGATGATCGCTTGACCTCGTGGCCGTGCTGGCTAGTTTACATGCAAGCGGCGCCATCAATGCCGAGGATCTTGCCGTTGATCCATTCGCCGTCCTGGGAGGCCAGGAAGGCAGTGACGCGGGCAACGTCGATGGGTTGGCCGACGCGGTTCATGGGAGACCAGGTGGCGGCGTACTCGTCGACCTGGTCGTCGCTCAAGTTGGCGCCGTTGGGGATGTACTCTCGGCAGACGGCGTGGTACATGTCGGTCTTGATACCGCCGGGGGCCACGGCGTTGACGGTGATCTTCTTGTCACCGCAGTCGATGGCCATGCAGCGCACAAAGGTCTCGATGGCGCCCTTGCTGCCCGAGTAGACGGTGTGCTTGGGGACGCCCTTGGCCTGGCCGGTGATGGAACCCATCAGGATGATTCTGCCACCGACTTCCAAGTTCTTGTATGCTTCGCGGGCGACGAAGAATTGGCCTCGGGTGTTGATGGCAAAAACACGGTCGAATTCCTCCTCGGTGACGTCCTTCAGGTGCCCGAACGAGACGACGCCAGAATTCGAGACCACAATGTCCAGCTTGCCAAAGTGCTTCTTCGCTTGGGCGAACATGTCGATGATCTGGGACACGTCGGACACGTTGGCTTGCACGGCGATGGAGTCGCGGCCAAGGGCCTTGATCTCGGCGACGAGCTCGTCCGCGGCTTTAGAGGAGTTGGCGTAGTTGACGACGACGTCGGCGCCGCGGCGGGCGAGCTCCAGAGCGGTCTCACGGCCCATACCTCGTCCTGTACCAGACACATCCCGTTAGCCTATGGCTCTGTCTCTGGACTGCGGAGGCGGTGAAGCGCCGTGGTGGGGTCCTTTTCAGGAGACTTCTTCACGCAGCTTTTGAGCTGCACCGTCCCAGCGAACTTCATCTCGAGGGCAGAGAGACATACCTGATCCAGTCACGAGAGCGACTTTGCCAGTAAGGAGGTAGCTGGGGACAGGCTGGTCAACCACAGGTGCGCTGCCATTTGCAAGTCTGGTGGAGTTTCGTTTAGACATGGTGAAGGCGGTGTGCGGGAGTTGGCAGAGACCGAGAAAGACGGCAGGTGTTGAAGTTGAAAGAAGTGTGTATATACAGGCTCGAGACGAGAGGGCGAGTCACAGAGAACTTTTATTCGAGACAAAAAGGCACACGGTGTCCAAGGATAAGGGGTGCTCGTTTTTGTTGATGTGGAGGGGGAAAAAGATGGCTGAGATATATTTAACAGTCCATCAGCCGCAGCTAGTGCTCTAGTCCCCCACTAAGCTTGCTGGTTTCTGCCAGGGGCCCGATCAATGAGGCGGCCTTTAACTGGAATGCGCGGTCGCCACGCTGCCGACTAGTGGATGGAGGGGCAGCTCGCGGCCTGAATGGGCCACTACGGGGTCTTTCCTCACATAGCCACAGGGGGACCGAGCGTGCCCTTTCTGTCTGTGAGATCTTCACCGCTCCGGGTTCCTGATTGTCCAGATGAGGGGCCATCTTTTTCTCCGCGCCCTCATCTTTGGGAGTTGTCTGGCCCCCGGTAGACAGGATTCAAAAAGCATTAATACACCAACGTCCACATCATACGAGAAAGGAATGAGTGTCAAGAAGATTCTGCCTCCTCATGCTGTTTCTTCTAAATTACGCTGACTGGCTCACACCCCGGTTCAGATCTGTATCGGAGATCCTTTGTCGGGCTGTCATTAGATTTAGGACCATAACGCCGGTGCAACACGCACGCTTCGGGTCCGGTTTGGATTTCAGCCTTTGGCTTGCCTATGAGTGGCCAGAACGATCCCTTGCCTGAGCGAGTACAGTTCTTCGGCTTGGTTCCGAGACCAGCAGGTACGGTGCGCGTGCTCTCCAACATCGTACAAGATGCACCGTTGTACGTGTTTCCCTCTCCCAAAGTCCGGGATGGTTCTCATCAGGACTGCGCGCGGCTGCGCTTGTGCCGGCGTACATAAGGTAGGATTCAAGGCGCATTGTAAGGACGAGACGGACGGACATGCCTCGTTCATTTCGGGTATATGATGAGTCGAGGGCGTCCTTGGCCTTCAATAGCACGTCCATATCTGTTGCACTTGGCCCGAAGTCCACAAGCGGTGTTTGAATACATCCTGTCCCCTTCGAGAGACAGGAGCGGTGAAGCTGTTGATAAGGATTCTCAAGTCCAGAATACTTTTTCGAGCTCGCCGTATAATTGTCAGGCGCGGATATGTGCTCTCACGAAGGCTCCTTAATGCATAGTGTCGGGATGTAATGTGGACGCCAGTTAGGGCCGGGAAGTCCGCCTATAACATCTGTACGTAAACTACATTTCGCCTGGTAAGGTAATACCAGTTGGAATATTTAATTCCCAGTAGATTGTAGAATGTAATAACAAGCTTTCTTTTATAGTTAAAATACTACAAGGCAGACTTACGAGTAGTACTGTGCTATACTATATTATAGGGCGGCCTTATACGGAGGAAGGAGCAGCAACGGTCGTGGTCCTACGGGCGGTACTAGCTAGTATCGAGGAAAATACACTAGGAACGTTAGCCCTTAATCGCCCAGTTAAGCGTTGTTAGGTAATTTCCCCTTCGCAGGCCATGCGCAGGAAAAGGGGCTCCGAATGGCGAACGTCCACTCCGGCGCTAGTGGTGGTGAGGGTCCTCGGGACAATCCGCATCCTCCTCCGAGGTACTGTGTATTACGTATCTGGGATCTCGGATCCAGGATTTTACTGTGGTGCCAGTTCACATCTCATTAAAGGGTAGAGCCGTTATATTTCCACCATACTGAAACGAGGGTTCAGCGTATGAGATACTACCTCCGGCAAGGATGTACCTCGTAGGGAGCCTAGTCGCTGCGTGTTCACCTCAATCCGCGCTGCCGCGGTCCCTCGGCCAGCGGCCGACCCGGAAGGTCATGTGGGGGGCAAAAGGCAGCCTTGTGGCCAGATCATCTGGCGAGTTCGGGGTCCTGTGGCTACTTAGGCTATTCTTGGCAGCTTTGCAATGAAAGACGCAGATGGACCAAAGTAGAATCTGATAGGGCACGGCAGGGATCGTCTCAAGAGTCTTATTATCGACAATGACTGTGTATCTCGTCGCTCTCTCCACAGCTAGAAGGGTCCTTGAGAGGCTGCTTGAGAGGCTGATCAAGGAGAGTGTGGCAGCCTCGTGGTAGTATTGTGACAGGCCCGTGGTCAAAAGACCCAGGTTAGCCTCTTCTCACAGAGACCACAATAGTATCTTTTCTCGAGTGGGTTGGTGACAAGGTGAACCACGGTCGAGTAGGCCATGTCATCTACCTGGGCCGGCGAGCCGAAGTCGAGACCCTAGGGGTGATTGTGACTGACAGTGCTAGTTGATCTGAGCCCGCCACAGCTTGGCATGTATAAGGCGGATTGATGCGTCTCAAGTGACTTTGATTTGAGAAGCAAGCCCTGAATGGCAATCGTGCGTTTCTCACTCTGCCACCATGCTCGAGGTATGGCCGCATATTCAAGACCATGCAACCCGCGTGACAGTCAGTGCTCTCCGCTCCTCCTTCACCTCATGGAAAGGATTCTGGAATCTTCAACAGCGACCCTTGTCATCTTCTTTAGCTCAGCCTTCCAGCTGCTCTCGCGCCATCTCTCCCACTCTCCAAACTCTTCGTTGGCCTCCAAATTTAGTGTCTCGTATCCTTCTTTGATAACCTTCTGGATGGCTGCGGGTGATTGATGTGTCTTCTTCCCGTGTTGGGCCTTCAGCAGGTCGTGATAGTGTGACGAGACGCTTATCAGCGCTCCCACAGAACTTCTCAACTTCTCAAACTGCGTACCTCTGTCACAATATGCCTGCTTGAACTTGTGCAAGACATCATTGGCTTCGATGAGCTTGTAGAAGAAGTCATCAAAGCTGGTCGGATCGGGCAAGAATCCGTCACCCTTGGACAAGCAGAAGGCCGTCAAGCTCGTCAGTGTGCCACACAGATCTTCTCGAATGTCCCGCAAGTGTCTGAGGTCTTCTGCATATTGCGTCAGGAATCGCATGAGTGACAAGAGCGAGCCCCAGATGTACGCCCAGTGGTGCTGAAGGCGTGTTTTGGTGTGTTCAAGGTGGGTGATGATGCGCAAAATGATGCCTAGCGCCAGGCCGTACAAATGGACGTCCAGTCGCTTCCGCAGGTTGTGACTAAGGATGTCTGTGCACACGTCAAGAATCGCTGTTGCGGGAATCCTTGCCGACGTGATCAAAGGAAGATGAGGAGCCCTCTGTCGACATAATCGAAACACCATTCTAGAGTCCGCCGAGCAGATTCTCTTCACCAACACAGGATCCTCCACCATGATCCTTATGCACAACAGACTGAAGGCGGCATAGGTCGACTGTCGTGGCCCCCTGTACGCATGGTGGGAGATATATGAAGCCATCGATAAGAAAGCAGAGAATGGCGATTCTCTGTCTTTGTCCGCCGGCATAGTCAGGAGATTGGTGGCGAACAAGTTGTTCGCCTGCACGAACGAATATAGCGAAAGGCTGCAGGCAGCATCTGGCTCTGGTAAAGCAACAAACAGCGCTTTCGCTTCCTCCTCGGTGGGCGGCGCGGGTTTCTGTGCGTCACTTGTCAATGCTCGAAGTCCGACCAGGGCAAGAGTCGAATTCAGAGTCCATGGTGCAGGGTAGTCATCTTGCACGGCAATGTAGCGATCCCGAATATGCGCGCAGGCATGGGCTGAGTTGAGAACCAGCAGGCGAATGGTTGCTTCATTCACGAAGTCTTCAAGCCGATTCTGGTACACGTTCTGGGCCTCGAACTTGTTGTAGCTGGACAGAATTCCGATTACAATGAAGGCTCTCGGCCCGTTGATGGAGCTGTCATGGACGTCATGAACGTACTGGGCTTGATTAGCATATTGTTTCGACCCTCTAGAAAAGCCTACCTTCATCAAAGCGGGGAAGAGGTCCCGGTGCATGAAGTAGGTGACGAGGCTCGTTTGGAACCCGCCAGCAACGAGTGCAAGCACAGTTTCCACCGCCTTGATGCGCAACACGTCCTCACTTGACTGCCTCACAATCGATTCGAGGCTTTGAACCAAGTCAGACATGAGTCGATCGATCGCATCAAGTCCAGCAAGAACGTCGATGATGTCGGTGTTCGGATTTGTGTACTTCTTATTGAAGATTGCGCACAGGAAAGCAATGAGGTTCTACTTTGTCAGGTTCGGTTCGACTCAGCGAGAGGGTCGAGACGACCACGTACATCGAGGGCATTTTCGTCTCTAGGTGACACACCAGAGCCCGCCTCGGTTATCGCTCGCCTGAAGAAGGTTTGCATCTGGATCTGCCGGAACGTCAGCCGCGAGGAAGCGCCGGGCGTGAGCGTAAGAGCTGACTATACTTGCATGTGTATCAGGTCCGAGGCCGTCAGCGGTTCGAGGATGTCATAGAGTCGCTGCTTGTCGGGCTTCAGCAAGAAGAACTCTCTCCAGAAGCCTTCAGATGGTACAGCATCGTCGACTTCCTCGTTGGCCAGCACATTGAACAGGTGAAGGTACAGCTGGGTGATCTTCGGTTCAAAGGAATCGGGCCGTGACTGCTGGGTTAGGGGTGCGTCCATCGTGAGAGAGGAGGCTCAGAAGCGGTGGCGTGTTTGAACTTCTCTAAGTTCATAGTCCTAGGCGGGGACAGAAACGGCTGTTGGGACGGAGAATTCTGGGAAAGGACCAAGCCTTGAATGGCATGTCATCCGAAAGCCTTCACTCAGAGTGGTGGCCACCGCGAGAGCACCTGCGGTGTGCAGCGGGAAAACGGAGGCCGGGATAGTATGGGGCAGGGACGAGGATCCCAGAGGCACAGGAGACAGCCCAAGATTGGCTGAGGATGGAAAACACGTCGTCGGCGTTTCGGTGTGCTTGATATCGACCTTTGTCGAGGATGAGCCGTTGAAAGCGACGAAACAGTGCCACGTGACTGCTAGTCCGTTCCTCGGCTGTCCTGCCGTGATTGCCATGACCGCACGACGATTGGCCGCAGAGGAAGGAGCGTTCTCGGCTGACAAACAAAGTCCAACTGCGGCCTTTACGTATGTGCCCGTGCATCTTCGTCTTCCTCGTTATCCTACACATTCTCAGAATCTCGTCCACGTCCTGCTCAACCCTACGAATGCAATACAGCCTGCCCCTATACGCCAACCTCCCTAGTTGAGCAACATACGGCCCCAGCGAGCACTCGTCATGTCCGCGACGCATTTAATCCCGTCAACGACGTCATCCACGATATTCTTCCGAGCATTGGCAGTCGCCTCCATAGCACGTTCATGTCCTCATCATGCTGTGAGGACATTTTCATCGAGCGCTTCCGCGCGCCAGTCGACGAAGCGAGAGTTATATACGGGCCCGTCTTATCAACCTCATAGTTTACCGACGGATTTCCCTCTTCCTCCCAGAAACACCGCCGTACCCGATACCTCGATTGCGGGCCCCAAGCCGCAGCTTAATGACACAACGAAACATCAGCAGAACGCGCCCCAGAAGACCGCTTTTGGCGAGACTGCGGCCATCAGCGTTCCAGAACAAGAGGCACAGAAACCAAAGCCAGTACAGCCAGCGGAGGCCAAGTCAACGAAACCCCGACGGAGCAAGTTACGGCCACGGAAGGCTGCTATGACCATAACGCCCACTGCATTGATTCATCTACGCGAGCTGCTCGACCAGCCGAACCCGAAAATGATCAGAGTCGGCGTTAAGAACAGAGGCTGTTCGGGTTTAGCGTACCATCTGGAATACGTGGATAAGCCCGCAGCTTTCGATGAAGTGCTTGAACAGGAAGGAGTCAAAGTGTTGATTGACAGCAAAGCACTCTTTAGCATCATCGGCAGTGAAATGGATTGGCAAGAAGACAAGCTGAGCGCCCGGTTTGTCTTCAAAAATCCCAACATTACAGAGCAGTGCGGATGTGGCGAGTCTTTCAGCGTTTCATAGAAATCTATCCGGTGTGCAGCGTTCGAGCGAGCATATCGCAAGAGACTGATACAAATCAAGACCCGCATTCCCAGGCTAGTACACACCCTTCTCATAATCAATCACCCGGACGTCGTCGAACCTTGGCCTGTTCTTCTTGACGAATGCTTGATGGACGGGATCCTCGGAGACATAATAGTCTCGATCCTCCTTCGATGCGAACTCGACGACAAAGCCGTGAGTAAGTCCTCCCTTGATCGCTCTGGTCAGTCGGTGCAATGCGAAACCCCGAGAAGAACGAGGGACCAACCTGTGCTCCTTCGGGGCTGTTGTCCACGCCGCCCGAGGAGGCGACGATATACGGCCTGCCGGACGTTGGGTGCAGACATGCGTCTCGTAAGCCCAGCATGTCATCGCAGAACTACCTCGTTATGAGCGACATCTCGATTTCTCGCGCAGGCTCAATTCCGATGACACACCTCTTTCTTCTCCGCGGGAGTCAGCGACGATCTGAGCTGGAACAGCACAATGTGAATGATGGTCATCTTGCCTCGGTGATGGCGAGTTGGTCTTACAGGTGAAAGACACGTGCACCGTCTTTCCCACCCGACCAAGTCACCCACGACCAGAAACACCATGAGGTTGAGTTTGTGCGGGGTAGCATGTATTTTGTGTGGGAGCCGTTGCCCCTCGTGTGCATTTTCCAACACCCACCTAACACCTTCTCGTATACTACAAATTGACATTATTCCAATTCATCTGCCTCTTCATTTACTTCACGTTGCTAGGAAAGAAGAAAGCATACCCCGTCAAGCCGCGAGCTCCCTCGGCCGCCCACCTATTCCCCGTTTCTCCGCCCGCGCCACCGAACTTCCACCCTGATCAAGATCTACGTCACCTAGACTGAGAGCAGCAGAACAAACTGCTGAGCCGTCAAGGGACTTAGAATCCCTCCACTCCCCCATTCCTCCCTCTCGTCCCGCCAGCCCCTGCCATCATGGCCACCCACTCCCACGACAACGGGCCTTCACACTCGCACGATCACGCGAACGGCAATCCGCATGGCCACACACATGAGATCTACAATGGCCCCGGCTCCTTTCTGCACCGAGAAATGCCCATTGTCGAGGGTCGGGACTTCAGCGACAGGGCCTTCACAGTCGGCATAGGCGGGCCCGTCGGCAGTGGCAAAACTGCTCTCATGCTGGAACTCTGCCTGGCCCTTCGCAAGGAGTATAACATTGCGGCCGTGACGAACGACATATTCACACGAGAAGACGCTGAGTTCCTGACCAAGCACGGCGCCCTTACACCGGAGAGGATCGTCGCCATCGAGACGGGAGGGTGTCCGCACGCCGCGGTCCGCGAAGACATCAGCGCGAATTTACTTGCGTTGCAGGGCTTGCACGCGAAGTTCCAGACAGATATACTGCTCATTGAGAGCGGCGGGGATAATTTGGCGGCAAACTACTCGCGCGAACTGGCGGATTTCATCATTTACGTCATTGATGTTGCTGGAGGGGATAAGGTGCCGCGAAAGGGCGGGCCAGGCATCACAGGTTCGGATCTGTTGGTTATCAACAAATGCGACCTGGCGGAGGCAGTCGGTGCGGACGTAGACCTGATGGAGAGGGAAGCAAACAAGATTCGAGAGGGTGGACCGGTGGTGAGGGCCGTGATCAAGAACGGGGTCGGCGTGCGGGACACGGTGGAGATGATCCTCAGTGCGTGGAGGAGTACGGCTGGATATGCGATCAGTCGGAAGAGATGGGAAGCTGGAGGGGTTAGGGGGAGTGGTGAGCAGCCAACGGCGAATCGATAAACCAGTGTATTCGCGGCACGATGACAGGCTTTTCATGCTTGAAAAAGCCGCCCATGTCGGACAGGAGGCAACATCTGGCTTCAAAACGGATACACCAAGTTGGTACATTTACGAGAAAGCAATGACGAAAGATACCCGGCCACACCACACGGCGCGCTCCTGCCCGCTTGAAGACGTCTCAACCGGTCGTCCCAAAACCGCATCCCTATATCTGGACTTGTTCTTGACTCTGGCATGAAATGGGATAGGATCTGCAATCCGGTCTGTCACGATCAATCTACGATGTGGCGAGCGCCGCTGCCCTTGAGTGGTGTCGCTTTCCTGTGCAAGGGAGACAACTCCGGCTCGAGGTTTCATACCACTGTCGACTCCATCGCCAGCGACCTGGAGTCGTAAGTCGATACCTTCACGAATCCTCTCATGGCGAAACCCCTAAAGGGCATGTAGACTGTTGTGTCTTGTCGACAACACTGAAGTCTCTCTATGATGACATGTACTAGGCTTGCAACACAACGCTGGACGCGGAGACTGCGCCTCTGCCAAGAGAGATGCCACCAACAATCGGTGTCTCCTTTCTCTGAATCTCCATCTTCGGCTGGCTTTGAGTAGCTTGCGGGACTACTCCGTAATACGCCAACATTCTTGTCAAGATAAAGTAACTGAACAGTATGCGCCCTAGCGCTTATTCTACATAAAGTATGCTTGATGGTTACAAAGTCACGCACTCGCAACACTGACAGCCGCCACAGAGACCACGGGATCCGGGCGGAATTCTCACCCGTATCTCAAGTAAGGTAGAGCAGAACCGGATCAGATACATGCTTGTTACCCTCGATAAACCAGCCCCACCAATCACACAGAAGCCTCCGAGATCACAGATCTTTGTCTCCGGCATTCCCGACTCGGCCGTGAATCGAAAGGCCCGAGGCAACCGTTTTCGTGGCGACTTGGGGAAAGAAAATGCGACTTCCGATTTCCCAACACAAAGAATGCTGGGCAAGTTATTCCCAAAGCCCTCGTGGCACTCGACTACAGACAAAGAATCCCTCCGTGGCCAGCCCGAATCCGGCACGTTCCAACGAACTCTACCACCAGAACGTTTAACAAAACGAGAGATTATATATATCTCTCGAGGCCGAGACGCTCCAAGCCCCGACATGGATACATCTTCCATTCTCTCTCTCATCACGCTTTCTCAAGAGGCACGGCTTTACATTCGACGCTGAAGAATTCAAGGAGTGGCGTACCGAACGGGGTCTCACGGACGAACTTGTTGCTGGGGTTTCAGAGACGCTTGATGGAGCTGGTGTCCCCAGTGTCCTCTGGAACGAATATTTGCTGACGCTCTACGGAGTTCCAACTGTGAAATTTGTGAGTATAGCCCTGTCGGAATCTCCTGCCTGTGTACAGCTGTCTGATTCCCTTATCGGGACTCGACTTTGTTTTGCCTGACGACAAAATAGACACGGGCTACGAAGCTCTTCCGTGCTGTCGGATTCCTCCCAGAGTGCAGCCAGAACCCATCATGTTACTTGGCAATCGTGCCAGCGCTCCCACCTCCGGCGCGGTACCTACACCTCGATGAACAGACGGCCTTGAGTCTTTTTAAGAAGTCGGACCTGCTTTGGGACGTACCGAGTCTCGAGGTGGAAGCATCCAACGGAGAGTTGACGCTTGCTTCGCAAGCTCCGGTGCCTCATAACCATTCATCGGGAAGATTAGCCCCCTTCGCACCCCACCTCTACCCTGTACGCATACCTACCGTAGGTTGCTACATAGAGGCTCTCACCCAACTCTACATCCTATATGACACCAGGGTCCGCATGTGGCATAATTATTGGTTTTATATCGCCTCCTACGTGGCGAGGTCATATATCCTGGACGTTGAGACCGATCTCAAGCCGGAATTCAGACCTGTTTGGCGACTCACGACACGCACGGCAGGCTGGAGCCAGGAAAAGGAGGCAGAGGCCCTCAGGAAACTTGATGCCGTGTTGAAGAAACGCAGAGAAACAGCGCAAGAGCAGGCCGAGCCGGTCGAGCAGGATCCGAGTACAGCCACTTAACATCGCAAAGACGCTCCCAAGCACGGTGGGGTGCCGTAACGGGGGAACAGGGTTGTCCGGCGGTTGTACCTTCGGCGGTTTTCTTTGGAACAGAATGACAGAATGCGCCAATACAAAGAGGCTTGCCTTAGCCACTGTCCACATAGACTGCTCCGCAGGCCAGACAAAGCCACACCGTGTAATCAATGCTGCCACACCGCGTGTTGTTGTATTCCTTTGTCAGTCATGCTCAATCCCGTCTGCCATGAGCTGGACCCCACCAAGCAGGAACCACGATCCAGATCGAACCAAATCGAACAAACCCACCCGGTCGTTTGGTGGTGTGTTCCTCCTCCGGCCCGGGACACTGCGAGAAAGACCAAAGCGCCCAGCAAGTCAAACGTTCTCAGAGCAAGCAGCATGGATTGTCCGGCTTCAAGCGTAGGAAGAGAGTGCGTCCAAGGTATAAGAACTTGTATGTCTTGGTTCTTGATCTCCATTCTCTCCATCTGCTCAGTCTTCGCGCAACTATCTGCATCCGTTCAACATTCGCTTTCGGAACTCCAACATCACAAAGATGGCCACTTCTGTCTCTTTCGGTCTCAGCACTCCGGTCACAACACCTCCATCACCTCCGCTCCCGCTCTCCTTCACTTGCAAGAGTTTGAGCGGGCAGCCCGTGATGTCATCGTATACCCCCAGCAAATCCCCGAGTTCGCAAATGAGAAGGTCGCGGTTGTCGGAGGAATGGCGACGATGAGGCAGATCACAGGCCGCACAACCGAAGTAAAGTCTGATCCATGCCACCTGAGACTCATCAGTCTAACCTCCCAACAGGACATCGACCTCCTCGTCACCATGGCCGACGCAAAGAAAAGACTTCTCGCTCTCCCATACACGCCATTCAGAGACGAGCCCACCGGCCTCTGGTACCGGCCAGGCTGGGCAATGAGAGAATTTCAGGTCGATCTCATGCATGACAGCCAGGTTAGTAATGAATTCCCCCCTTTGCCGTGCACAGAAGTCCACTAAATTCGTGCAAGTTCCCTTATCTCCCTGAAGCGGCAGCGGCGATCGACACGGTGCACGACGGCCCATTGCCCTACATATCTGCCGTCGACCTGAGGGTCTTCAAGGTCTTCAGCTGCGGCATGCACCATCTACCAAACAAAAGCCTGCGGGACGCTCGTGACGCGGAGAGCTTGATGGACATTGTGTCCAACCCTGGCCCGGGCCCTGCCCCGCCTTTCATGACGGATGAACAGAAGCAGGTCGTGCGGGACGGGCTCAGCGCTCTCGCATCAGTATGGCACCCACGCCCAGTTCTGGCGGATTGTTGCCTCGATCTTTCGCTTCGAGTCATAAACGCCAAGTCTAAGACAACAACCGAGGACAGTCAAACGTCGATCAGGGTGAAGTCGGAGCCTGGGAACGTTGGATGGGGTTGAAGACGTGTGGACACCGGGCCGATCTGTTGCCTGGAACTTCGTATACACACACACACACACAGGCTAAAAATCAGGGCCAAAGCCGAAATGGGATCAAAGGTGGGGTGCGAGTGCGAGGGGCGTACGATGGTAACCACGTATTTGGTCGGGGGCCAGCCTCGTGCACACGGCGCACCTGGGCCAGAGGTCGAGATTGTAATGCATGCTTGTGCTGATCGAGATCCGGTCCGTGGTCACTACGGCACGCATGTCACGCATCGGAACGCTTGGCCGCCGGCCCGCGAGGAGGTTTGTAACGGCAAATCAGCGCGACGGGGAGGGAGATCAAGTGCGTGACCAAACAACTCGCTATACGCGCGAGTGTGGGCATGACGCTCGGGTTGGCACCAGGGCAAATCGCAATGTCGTCGGGATACGGTGTGGTTGGGCGGCCCTAGCGGGTGGGAGGACCATCGGCAATGGTGTTGGTGATGCGGAGTCTACTGCCACATCACTCCTGTACACCGCATGAACCATAAATCTATGACCGCTTCCCGCTGGCAAACCGACTCAGCGCGGGTCCCAACTCGACTTTGTCCCGTCTCAGGCGCTCCTTGTCCTTCTCGGCCCTCTCCTTTCTCATCGCCTCCAACCTCATCCTCTGCTCATCAATGATGTTCTTGCCGCCCTTCTTCCGCAGATACCTCCTCAACGCACTATTCTTGCCCCTCGCACGGTTCTTCTCCTTCTCCTTCAGTTTCGCAAGAGGGTCCTCGGCTGGAGCGTCCAGATCCTTCTCACGCTTTCTTTGCTCCGCACTGCGGGTGTCGAGCGTGCCTATGAAGGTCGGATCCAGGGCGATGGTTTCGGGCTGGAGTTTCGTGAGCAGCGATTTGACTTCTGCTTCTTGTCGCTGTTTGCGCGTTTCGTAGGGGTTGACTTCGAGGGCGTCGTAGTTTGGTTCTCCGGCGCCGGGGACGATGATGCTGCTGAACCCAGAGACATGGGAGATGCCGAGGATATCATCGAAGGGGCAGAAGCGCACACGTTCGACACGCTGGCCGTCGTTGCCCCAGTTCAGGTAGGGTGATTGAACCTTCTCAGGTTCGCGGGAGGGAGTCGACGTGAATAAGTCTTTCCAGATTGTCACACCCGTGCCACAAGCTACGGCTGCAAGACCCCGGTCGGAGATGTCGATTGACGACGCCGGTTGGCGGGTCGTGTAAGTGTGGACCTCTTTCAAGGCACGGATGTCCCACAGCTTGAGACGCAGGTCTTGGCCGCCGCAGAGCATGTAGCGGCCTGATCGGTCAACTGCTATCGATCGAACCGGGCCGGCATTCGACTGCATCTTGATCAACGCATCCGTGGAATTCGGAGACCAGAGCGAGACCGTGCCGTTCTGGTGGCCAACGTGGAGGATGGCATTATAGGGATTCTGCGCCAGTGAAGTGGGCGATCCCTTGCGCGTCGAATACTCGGCCACTATCTTCCCGGTTGACGTGTCCGTGTACCTCAGAAACCCGCTGTTTTCAATGCCGGCGAGGAGAAAATGGTAAGGGAGGAACTCGAGGTGTGTCGTCTCAACGTATTTCCGCAAGCAGTGGATTTCCACTCCGGCATGATCGTAGATGTAGGTGTGTTTCTTCTGCGCAACCGCGAAATACTGGTCGTTGTGCAGCCATTTTGCATCCCTCACCGTTTCGTTCAGATGTAACTCGCAGCCCGGCTTCCCCGCTCGCCATTCGCACGTAGCAATATGGCCCTTCCTCCCGGCGAGCAGTAAACTGCGCCCATTCTTCGTGTAATCCGAAACATACGGCCCGAGGTCCAGTTTGAACTCGATCGACTTGTTGGCCTGCTGTATCCCAACTGCATCGAGTATGTCGTCCTGCCGCACTTTATACGTCTTCTCCAGCTCACTTTCGGGCTGGAGAAAGCCTTCCTCGTTCTCGTATAGAATTTCCGCATCTTTGGCATTCAACACTGCGGTCCGGTATTTGGTCTCGATGCGCTTGAGATTTGCGCGCAGTTTCTTGTCCTTGACCTCATTGATGCGGACGGGGCGACCTCGCCCGTATTTCCTGCGTGCTTCGGCGATGCGTTTCTGGCTCTCTTTGTCTTCCTGCGTTAGGGGCGTCGGTTTTCGTTTCGTTGGCGGCTGGATGTTGCGGATCGCGAGTTGGCCGCTGCTGTTTTCGACGAGTGTCTCCATTGTTGAAACCTCCCCCAGAAAACACGGGCACAGGGCACAACGAAGAGGCTACAATGCAATATTCGCAAGAGAAAACAACCAGTCGACTCCAAAATTTCATGGTCTACATCCGAGGTTCTACCGAAAACTGGATCTGCTGAATACGGCGAACCGTTTAGCGCGGGGACTCTTGTCGCAACTACCCACCGTATTCTTCATCGTGAGATTTCCTGTTCGCGCCGCTTCCACCGCTCCCGACTCGACCCTTGTGAGGCTAATCTCTCATCGTATTGGTCTTTTCGCAGGAGTGGCATTCATCGGCGCTCCGATGCCGTCTTTGCTCACTATCCATGCAATGGTGACGCGTAACGTGTACGTCCCCGAGAGGCTCAGTCTGACATCGGCGTCGAAAGCAGCAGTGAGGTGAGCGGTACTGTGGTCAGCTCGTCTAACCCCGCATCAGGCCGCCTTTGTGAGAACCTCAAGCTTCCACTTAAGCTCTGGGCCGTTGGGCCATCATTAACCACGGTTTTCACCTCTCGAGGTTGGCCAGGCAGAGGCTGTCCTCCTCACAATCGATTTGACAGAATGTCCGAGCCAGAGCTGCAATTGGCCGGACGAACCGAGTTTCCCGTTCATCTGCAACCATCACTCGCTTCTGAAGAGGACTCATGCCTTCGTCAGCTACGCCTCGGACGAGGTGGGCTGTCAGGTTTCGTAAAGGCCAGTAAACTTGCTGCATCTCTCGAAATGATGTCGTGATGCCAAGCAGGCAGCCTTACGCCTCTGTCCCGAACCAGCATGAATAAACCTTTACAATGAAAGGCTGACGAGTCTTCAGACGTCAGATACCGTTCTGACCCGGCCATCGCGAGAGAATAAATCCGACCTGTCATCTTGTCCTGGGCTGAAGCTCTCTCAGACACGTTGTTTCAGAGAACTACCAACATGTGGTCACCAAAGCTCCTCGTGTCGCTTTTCATCGGCGTTGTCGTGGCCCAATCCAACGTGACGGTCCTCGACAATGCACATAACCTCACCTATGTTGGATCCAGCTTCCAAGGTACCGAGCAGTTCCTAGGAATCAACTATGGACAGGACACATCGGGGCCCAACCGCTTCAAGCCTCCTCAGGCCTTCAGTTATCCTACTGGCACCACGGTCCAAGCCACCGCCGCTGGAGCAGCCTGCCCTCAGAACACCATCCTGTCGTTTCTTGGTGCCGTCAGCGAGAATCCAGGTGTCTTCAACATTTCCGAGGATTGTCTGAACCTTCAAGTCGTCAGACCGGCGGGAACGAGACAGAACGCGAACCTTCCAGTGCTGGTTTGGATCTACGGCCAAGGATTCGAAACGGGCTCATACAATTACTCGCTCTACAACCCTACTGCTCTGGTGACCGGCTCCGCCGCCAAGGACACACCCGTGATTTTTGTCTCAATGAATTACCGTGTCAATGTATTCGGGTTCGCTAACAGCGCGGCGCTCAGGTCAGAAGGATCACTCAATGCTGGTTTGCTCGACCAGAGGCTGGCACTAACCTGGGTCCAATCCAACATCGCGGCCTTCGGAGGGAACCCAAGGAATGTCACCGTCTTCGGAGAGAGCAGCGGCGCCAGTAGTATAGGACTTCATCTGACGTCGAACGCTGGCAACGGTGAGATTCGACCTCCTTGCGGTCGCGGAACGTACTGACCACTATGCGCAGGGACTGCACCGTTCCGCCGCGCGATCCTGCAATCTGGTGGCCCAGCGGGCGAACCAGGCCTCACCGGCAATACCACCATCGTAAACACGGCTGCAGTCGCCCAGTTGGCCGGCTGTCCCGGCACCAACGATAGCCTGGTGTTGGCCTGTCTCCGTGAGATACCTGCAGTCTTGCTCTTGAACGCTGTTCTTCAGTTCGAGAACGTCACAGCAGCAAACGGTACATTCCAAGACAGCTTCTTCCCCACGGTGGATAGCAGCTATGTGCCCGCGGCCCCGTCAATGCTGCTCCGAACAGGTCGATTCCACAAGAACATCTCGGTCATCGCCGGGTGGAATGAAAACGACGGCAGCATCTTCGCCCCCCCGACATTGAATGGCTCGACGGCCGTCCAGGCATACCTGCACGCGGCGTATCCAAATCTCAACTCCACCACGATATCGACGCTCCTCTCGCTCTATCCTCTCAACGGGTTTACGGCGGCGGCGCGGAGCTTGACGGTCTCGCCGTATTTCCTGCAGGCATCGCAGATTTACCGCGACATCAATTTCGCATGCCAGTCCCTCGACGTGGCCCACCGCGTTGCTCAATACGGCAGTGCCAGCTACCTCTACGTCCTCAACACGACGTCCCTGACGAGCGTGCTGAGCCTATTCAACGCCACCTTCGAAGGTCTGCTTCATTTCTCCGACGTTCCACTTGTGTTCAACCAACCCAACGTCGGATTTGGGACCACCGCGGCAGCGAATCTGACAGCGACCAGAATGTCCGGCAGCTGGGCCCGTTTCGCGTCGACAGGCAACCCCAGCGGCAATGCTGATGTGACGCTTGCCGGGTGGACGCAGGCATTTACTGGGTCCGAGGCCGCCGTGACGAGCCAGAACCTCACAAGCGCGACCGTCAGGGTCATTGGCGGGCCGAACGCAGGGAACGCAAACCTGTCCACGAGTGCGAGAGACGTCATCGAGCCGGGCCTGCTGCAGAAGTGCGCCTTCATCAACTCGGCGGCGTTCTATCAGCAGCTGCAGACGTAGCGAGGCAGCAGCGCTGGCTGGCTGGAGCCATCATCCAACTCAAGACCCTAAGAACGAGTGCATGTATGTGGATTGATGCGTTCGCGGGGCTTAGAAGCTAATATCACCTATGCCAAGTGCACATAACAGCGGCACTGCCTGCTAGGTTTTCTCTCCTTCCACCCTACCTTCACAGGTACCCAAAAGCCGTACGGAGTACCATCAGTAGTGTAACTTAGCGAAGTACAGAACGTCACGCGAGCTACAGTACAAAATAGTGATACATAACGGGCCAGGTAATCTGGCTTCCTGGGCCATTGGCCATCGACCATCGGCCATACAATCAATGTATATGAGCCGACCTCTCGCCGACAGTAGACACAGTGCCGTGTGTATTCTAGGGTCCTCCGAGGGACTCGACTTCTCGTAACAGCAGAGACACTATGCTAAGAGCATCAGCATCAGAAAACGAAGCGTCTGCTACGGCGGATCATTTAGCGATGACGACACTTAATTCGGTCGATCATATCCCCACTTGCGACAGTCCTTGCCCTTCGTTCCCCACGCTTCATCAATTGTCACAAAGGCCGTCCACGACGATATTGCACTGAAGATCCTACAAGGTCGTCTATCGTCCATGGAGGTGGCGTAAAAGAGTAAGACAACGCACGCAGCCGTGCGGACCGGCGGATGATGTTTGCATCCACGTTGCACTCCCGATTACGCTGAAGTCACCGGCGTCAATCTCAAGCTCCGAGGTTGGCCTGCTCTTTGGCATCTTTCACAAATTCCTAACACACCTTCTTCGACGGCAGGTAGGATATGGCGAGGAATCAACAGCTCCTAATGCCTCGACGCCTGTCGACCAGATGCGGATGCCTGCGTGCCTCACCGAACCGCATGATTGTGACTTTGACTCCTATTGCAATCGCTGTCTTACATGAGTTGCCACCGTCTGGGGTTCCAATTGCCATTATTTCAACCCCGAGGATGGAAAACGCAGACGAATCGTTCAGTCAGCTTGCGCAGCTGGTCAACATTCCCATGCCCCTCTGATCGCAACCGAGTCTCCTTCGCGCCAGAAGAACTTCGGCAAAACTTCGTTCTCAATTTCCATCCAGCTCTGCCACCTAGGGAAATGAGACCTGAATTCGCCGAGACATGACAACCCGTCCCTAGGAAGGACCGAGCCCTCAAGACGGTATGAATCGACCAGCACCATCCACATCCAGACGAGGCACTCGAGGATGGCGGGGTCGTCAGTCGCTGGAACCCATGGCAGCGCCTGAGCCAGCTTGGTCCTCGAGATGGTGTGACACAAGATGCCCGCCACGTAGTTGGGAGCGATGCTCCATCTCATGTGAGCGTAGCAAAGCAAGGCCAACAGCAGGCACTTTTCCAACCCTGGCTCCGCAGCAGTGAGCCAAGGACTGGCCGCAGCATAGTCAGGAAATTGGCCCTCGGGTTTGGGTACAGCGCCCAGTCCGAATTCACAGGCGTGCGCGAATCGGGCAAGCAGACGCCGTGTCTCTTCACTCAATACACCTTTCATTGCCAAACTCCGGAATCCTTGGGGAAGACTGGCAGCGACATCGTAATTCTTGCTGGCCGCAGAACAGTTGAATGCGGAAACCATCATTTGGGGATTTTGGCGTTCCGGCAAGATTTCCAGCACATTTGGTCGACCTTCCAGGACATCCATCCAACAACTGAATCTAGACACGGCCTGGTGTTAGCCATCTCCGTGGAAAGGAGACAACTAACTTACTGCAACAGCAACCCTCCATACCTCCTGTCGAACTCTGCTCGGTCGACAGGTCCAGCTGTATAATCAAACAGACGTCTCAGAGCTTTGCGGTGCAGAGCGCTCTCATGGTGGTCACCTCGAAATTGCTTTCCCACCTGTCAGTATATGGTCAACGAACCTGGCCGCTGAACTAAGGTCTCACCGCCAGGAAACTCAAGAGGAAAATGGTGTTGATCGCGGACGGGCTGTCTGCGGCAATCTTTTTCGAGGCGATGTCCTTCTTGAGGAGCGAGATCGCCAAAGCATTATGCTTCAGTTGGTCCTGACTATAGTCGAACTCCCGTCTGTTTGTCTCCTTGCGGTGAAGCTCGAGACAGCCGTATGCGAGAGCGGCGATGCAGTGCTGTGCAGCTTCGCTCTGACATCCTGGACTCGAGAAATACTTTCGGGCAGCCACGTCAGCGATGCACACGAGGACTCCGCAGGATCTCGCTTACAGATTCAAATACATTGCTGACGTTGAAGAGCACGAAGGCTGGCGCAGCGTTCGGTAGGATCCATTGGAACCCTATTCCACCCCACAGTCAGCTCCGTAGGGGCAAGGCGGAGAGGGCTATCGGTCTGACAAATGTCTATCGCTCGATAAAAGGAGCCCACCCTCGGATGAGGTACGTTATAGAGTGGATCCAGATAGTGGACATATGAAAACGACATGACACTGTCTGGCGTGCCGCTCGAGGGGTTAGAAGCATCGCGGCTCGACGCCGGGGAACTCTCCTTCCTAGGTCATTGGTTAACAACGAGTCCCACGCAAGGACGTGGCAGATTATCGACAATGCCCACCTGAGTGATGACGCCTTTCGCTGCCGCCGGCGTTCATGCGAGATCTTCGCGGCATGGGAAAGCGCTTCGGCGTTCTGGAATTTGTAGTCTTTCTCCGACAGTACATGACTGGTTCGATCGTACACGAATTGTATTCGTACTGCTGCAGCTTTCGCCATATTGGAAAGTCAAACGGCGTCAAGAAGGATCGAGATTCTGCAACTTGATGAGGTTGGCATCAGCTCATCGATGAGGGGGCTCTTCGATGAGGGGCTCTCACTCAGCAAGGCGAGCGGGTTTGTTTTGCTCCATCTATATATCTTGTGGTATGGCCACTTATCCTCGTCTTTGCGATTCCAGGCGGAAATGGTCGATGCACGATGACAGGCCTGGCAGCAAGCCCCGCCTAGTGCGTTTGCCAGGCGACCCCTCGAACTCTGCTATAATTCAAGGTCCAGCTTGTACGGGCGAGGGACAAATCATTGCTTTCAAGGGCGACAGATATTGAACCGGCAAAGGAACTCTTGTGCCTGCATCTTCAGGCCAGGATTGCACACTAACGTTGTTGCTCCCCTTACTGCTATTTCGCACGATCGAGAGATCTGGGCATGAAAAGCTTGTGCGAAATGCTGTAGGCCCGAGGCGTCGACGTCCAATCAGCTGAACTTGAAAATCTTCTTCATCTGGTATGGCGTCGTGGGCGTCCAGACTATAATTTCGGCCACCAACGCTGCAGATCGTTAGTCACGCTGCATGAGACTTGCACCCGTTCTTGTCGACACGGGGGAGTACTTGTCCTGCCAGATACGACAAACGACCCATGATACTCAAGGAGTACCGGATGGTGGGATTGGCAGTGGTCATGCACACGGTCGGCAGAGGTGGTGTCACTCTAGTCCACCATGGGCTGTTCTCCCGACAACACTCAACGTCGACAATCAAATTTCTCTTCCACGCCCCCTCACAGTTGTGAAGTTGATCGCTGATCATAAGGCGACGTCGCAGGAGTGGAGCGCAGTTCTCCTGCGAAGATGCTTCTATAGCCGCAGGGCTTTGGAAAGTGGAGGACCTGTTCAAGACGGTTGAATGCCTCAGAGGCCAGGGGCTGGCCGCAATGGCTTCTGGGAAGCTACACGGTCTCGACAACATACCGTGATCGCTCGAAAGAACCTAAGTTTGTGGGTGACACCAAGGAGTCGTATAATGGCGGCACGAGGTCAGGCGTGGAAATTGCTGCGGGAAGTTGAGAATAGTGTATGCCCCGATTTTTCTTTCTTCGCAACCTGCTACAGTCGTCTGCTTCGGCGAGGCTTGGCATTTGGACCCGATCGTTGTGGCGACGTCGTCCGGGCGCCAATAGACGGAATAAGGAGGATCTCGAGATGGTGTCGACCAGAGGGAGGCTGGAGCGGATTGCATGTCAACGAAGAGGCGAAAGTAAGAGCCACCTACAGTGACGGCAGACGGCAAGCACACCCCGCTGTTTTTCACTTCGAGCTCCATGCGAGTGAGGGCCTAGCAGCTCGCAGCGCGGCACAAGGGTGTTTCCTCTGAGCATCAAAGATCAGTGGGATGCAGGATCCGGCTGGAGATGACCACACCAGGCTGCCCCAAGAACGAGTCGGCAAGGTCAATCAACCCAATCGACATCACTTATGGACGGATCAATGTTGCACCAGGCCGTGACAGCCCGACGACATGAGCATGCAGACTAACTCTAGCAACTCGACGTTGAGATGCCTTAGTCATTGTCGACCGCGAAGATTGGGAGGCTCATGAGGGATTTCGCACATGGGCGGCTGTGGTGCAGGTCTTCGCGAACTTGTAGTCGTCCGATCATGGAACGGAGGAGGGACAACCACCACACCAGGACGTCATGCTTTGCTGCCAAGCGCAGACTCGAGCTTTTCGCTGTCCCACAATATTCGACACTCTGCCACTGTCTTGCCGATGGCGTCTTGCAGGTGCCTCTTGCAAACCGCATCCATACACCCGCAAGCGTGGGAAATCTCGACGTCCTGGTCACTCATTCACTGGTAATGGCAATGCAGTGTTGTTATACGGGCTGGTCGCCCCGAGGACAATTATCCCACAAAAGGGTGCGGTGCCTTTGCACCTCCGAACTCAATAGAGGGATCGGCTTCCGCCCAACTGGCTTGACGAGATCTTTATCCATCCAATCCCTCACTCCGCCGAAGGCACGATTGTGGCGCTGAGAAATTCTCGCCCCCACGTCATTTCCGACCAAAAGAAAGTCATCTTAAGTTACCCCGAATTGCAACGCATCAGACCAGCCGACGTGACGATGATAGGCTCAGACCAGGTGACCGAAAGTTCTGTAGCGGCCTCGCGCCCGCTTACCGCGCACAGGAGCCCGCTTAGCCGTGGTCCCATGTTGGCTCCACCGCGGACTACGAATACGAGTACTTGATGGCCCCTAACACGAATAGTATGCCAAGCACTGGCAAGACAGAACTGCAACCAGCTTTGCACGGCAGGTCTCCGCTCCGCAGTCAGGCTAATCAGGGCACCCGGCCGTGGCTCGGCAGCCTTGGCGCCGAGGCTTGGAGTCTGTTCTTCCTCCGCCGTGCTCCCGCCCACACGTTGACGAACGTCGGCGCCAAGGTGGCCAAGACGCAAATTGCGACGGTGGATCTTCCGATTGCAGCAAAGTGGCTGCTTCTCCTCAGGGTGATCTGCCAAGTGCGCACGAGACTCGCGGCGTCCAAACCTTGGGCCTTTTTCCCCATCCCCTCCTCAATTGGGGTGGGTGTCATGGATATCGCGGTTTGACTGGCTTCTTGATAGCCCCTCGGGCGCCTCCGACCTCGCGATCCTAGATTCCAGAGTGCGAACAAGCTCGACGGCAAGCTCTACCAGTGTGCCGTTGCATTTACTCGGTGGGAGCGGCAATCGTTTCTCTCGCTGGGGGGGCAGTTTGCAACCTGTTCCGCCGCCGCCTTTCCTTTCTCTTGTGTTGGATGCGTTGATGATTGGCAGTTTTAACAAAGCTATGCGAGTATTTCAGGATGCACTGTCAAGACGGAGATGAGCAAAAGTTGACTGTCGGGGTGGGCGACACCCGACAGCTCGGCCGATGCTGGCGAGAAGTCAAACCCCCACGGCTAAAGCGCCCTCGAGGTGTCGAGCATGGCACCGGCGGCGTTGTGACAGGGTTCGAGGAAGAATGCTTCTTATGATAGTCGCCCCGCCGGCGAAAGGATGCAGCGACAAGGAACTGGGTGAATGATCTGGGCCACGTTACTGCTTCTCCAGCAACTCTACGGCGCCGCCGACAGCACGCGAACCCGGAGTCCTCCCCTTGCAGCTCGCGATCTATAGATCGGCACGTCGAATCACGTATCCACGGCCCAAAACCCTAGAGAGGGCGCTGGTTGTGTGTGACTGGAGACAGTCTACTCGACTTTTACCTGCAACGGGCCGAGAACCAAGCCAAATCGCCACCACTGTTGGATACAAGCAGTTGGCGACATTCATCTAGTTACTTGGCCTCTTTCCGAATGCCTTGGCGCTCTTGGTCCGTCCCCACCCCACTGTCAGCTCCAGCGGAGCCCGATCGCTTCGAAGCCAGTCCCAGTAGTGACAGTCCGGCGAAGACGATTGGCATGGTGATGGACTGCCCTTCGACCCAGATATACTCGGTCCAATAATGCTCGTACTCCTGACAGCGTGCTCAAAGAGAGCATTCTCGTAGGTACAAAAGATTTCATATCCCAACAGTGCGTCAAACCATCTTGACCCACGATTTTGAATACTTTGGCTGACATTGTGTAGAACAGAAAGAAAAAATTCGACGTATAAAGGCCTCCTGCTTGTTAACAATGTCACAATCTTCCCGACATCCTCCCCGGGTTGAGGTACAACCTAGTACCCACTACTGCTACCCTCGACGCCGGCGAACACCATGCCTTCTCCTCTCACAGCCAAATACGATTGGATCCTCGCGATCACCACCATCGCATTCGTGTTCAGCGCCTTCGGTAACGGTGCCAATGATGTTGCCAATTCCTATGCCACCTCGGTTGCGGCGAGAACCTTGACCATGCCGCAAGTCGGTTTCCTCTCCATGATCACGGAATTTGTGGGTGCCGTCGCATTGGGAGCCCGAGTCACAAGCACGATTAAGAACGGCATCATCAGTATCGACCGCTTCGAAGGCCGTCCAGGAGTTTTGATGTTGGTTATGGGTTGCGCTGAACTCAGCAGTGCGACCTGGTTGATGGGCGCCACCAGGCTCGGGTTCCCCGTCTCCACGACCCAGACCATCGTCGGAGCCCTCATCGGTGTAGGATTCGCCTCCGGCTCACCTATCAAATGGGCCTGGGAGTCTGGCAGCGTGTCTCAAGTTGCGGCTTCATGGGCAATTGCACCGCTGATCGCCGCTGGCTTCTCGGCTCTGATCTTCGGAGTGCTCAAGTATTCGGTGCTAGAACGGAAGGACCCCTTCAAGTGGGCTATGAGACTGATTCCCGTCTACTTCGCCACCACTGCCGCGATCCTAGCTCTTTTCATTGTCGTTGAGGCACCCACGGCACCCTCACTGGAGGAATTTGGCGCTGGAAAAGCCGCCGGAATCATTCTCGGCGTCTGGGCTGGCGTCTTGCTCATCACATACGTCTTCTTCATGCCGTACTTCGAACGACGTCTCGTCAAGGAGGACCCGCGCGTCAAATTCCGCCATATTCCTTTGGGCCCGCTCCTTCGCCGGGACAATCCGCCGCTGTACTGGCCGGGAAAGGAGGACGGCAAATTTGTCATCGACTACTATGAAGACCCGTATGCCGATGAGAGCGCCAGCTCGACAGGGCACTCCGTGAAAGATGACAACGGGACGACCACTGTCTTGAGCACCGGCGAGCAACCAGTCCCCATTGACCCAGCTCTGGAAAAAGGTGTCGGTGTCAAGACTGCAGGCCCGACCACGGTGCGTCGGAGAGGATATTTCGGACCGAGGGAGCGATTCCTAGACCCAGTCAAGCATTTGCCCGTCACCGACCCTCGTCGGCTCTATGGCTACGTCAAGTTTGGACTCCTCCAAGGTGTGACGCGAGACTGTGTCACACACGACTCGGTCAAGCTGCGAGAGATCCACGGCCGTGCGGCCAAGTACGATGTCCGCGTCGAACATCTTTGGACCTACTGCCAGGTGATCTCTGCCATGCTCATGTCCATCGCCCACGGCAGCAATGACGTCGCCAACGCCGTCGGACCGTGGGCCGCCTCGTACCAGACATACCAAGCCGGCGAAGTCAACACCCGAGCCAGCACCCCCGTGTGGTTCCTCGTCATCGCCGGATTCTTACTTGGCGCCGGCTTCTGGTTCTACGGCTACCACATCATCCGCGCCCTGGGCAACAAGATCACCCAAATGTCGCCGACTCGTGGTTTCAGCGTCGAGCTCGGCGCCGCCATCACCGTGCTGCTCGCGTCGCGCCTCGGCCTCCCCGTCAGCACGACCCAGTGCCTGACGGGCTCGACCATGGGCGTGGCCTTGATGAACTACGACCTCGGCGCCGTCAATTGGCGTCAACTCCTCTTCATCTTCTCCGGCTGGGTCCTGACCTTGCCCGCCGCCGGCTTGATCTCGGGCCTGCTGTGTGTCATGGCCCTCAATGCTCCTCACTTCTAGAAATCCATAGGTGTGGATCGTGTCCTACTCGTACTCTCTGGTAGGAGGGAAGTAGAAATAGTATTATAAAGAAGTGTTAGATTTGATGGTCTACTACATATGTACTACAAACAGTATGTATACTACATACTCAGTGGTCTCTACTTTGTATATAAAGTATCATATGAAGAGTGTCAATATAAGTCGGACATGTTCTACTAGAGCCTATATTGAACATGCTTCAGTTACGTACATAGTAGTACATAAGTATAAGGCCACTATGCTCAGTTCTGGCTATGTACCTAGGTACTATGTACATAGTACTTAAACACATACTATGTATGTGCTGAGTACTATAGTACTTACTATGTACTTGGTACATACTCATAAGTATGGCCGGCCTTAGGTGTGCTGGCGGCAGGCGTAACCGGCTCGGTCTAAGGTGCTGTTAATGGAACAGCTCAGCTACATTGTTATGTGCATTATATTATGATACTGGCTCGAGCTGGCTCGGTACTGGCCCGGTGCTAGCTCGGTACCAGCTTGACACCAGCTCGATACCAGTTCAACACCAATTCGACACCAGTTCGATACCAGTTCGATGCTAGCTCAACACCAGTTCGACACCAGTTCGATACCAGTTCGACGCCAGCTTAATAACGGCACCGAGCCAGCCTTAGGGGCGCGCATGTATAGTATATTAAGTACATATATAGTACTAACTTGAAAGTTAAGGATTCGAATACTTTTTTTTCTTTCCTTACTATATACTATATTTAATACAATTGTTAAATAACTATATAATTATTTAACAATTCGTCAGATAAGTCGTCTAATAAATCGTCCAACAATTGTCCTGAATCCTTAAATCACCGAAAATTGTCAGAGAAGTGTTGGATACCCTCTCTGATGATATATATTTAAATAATTACTATGTATTAGAGACTACTAGTATTAAGGAGGTGTTAATACCGATTTAAACTAACTACCTGGGGGCTGGCAGGACTGTACGGCAGTTCCTGCGTTTTCACCTCGTTGTAAGAAGCTACGAAGATCGCCGGATCGGGCTTAGTGTTAAAATGGTCGTGTTGAAAGGTAGGAGCGTCCCTCCCTACCTACTAAGTACATAATGAAGTACTGTACTACATAAAGTACTAAGTGCATTATGCACATACGCTGGACTGGACTGGACTGGGCTGGGCTCGGCTGGGCTCGATAGTACAGTACATACTGTAGTACTATGTACTTAGTATACAAACTGTGTACGTACTATATGTACTTAACGTAGTACTTTATGTCCTATGTACTGTACTGTAGTTCATAGTCACGAGTCCTGGAAGATATTCAGCGGCAGCGTCGCCGCAACTCCGAAATTAGGCATGTCCACCACCTCTGCCAGCTTGAGATCCACAGCAATAGACGCAAGCATGTATGCTTCGGACCGCGTCAGTCCTCTTGTGGCCGTGAGGTAATTGATGATCCCACGCACCGCATCCCGGGTCGCCTCCAACAGGTCGGAATTGATGCCCAAGGCGGCGTACGAGCCGCGGTCCTCGAAGCCAGCAATGGGCGCCACCGGTGCGGAGAAGTAATGAGGCGAGGCGACCCAGTCGTGATTCTTCCGCACCGTCAAGCGGAGAGTCGCATGCATGGACGTCTCGATGGCCGTGCCGCAGACTTCACCGTCACCTTGGGCGGCATGGCCGTCTCCGCAGCTGAACAGCGCCCCGGGCGTCTTGACGGGGAGGAAGAGCTTCGACCCCGCGGTCAAGTGGCGACAGTCGATATTTCCGCCCGTGTTGAGCGGCGGGATGGTCGAGAACTCGCCGTCCGCTTCGGGAGCGACGCCCATTTCACCGAGGAACGGCCGCAGCGGGATCCGGATGCCATCCTTGAACGTCGCGTAAGGCTCGTTGGCGGAGAGTCTCCAGATTTTGATTTCAGGCTCTGGGAACTCGTCGGTGAGCAGACCAAAGCCCGGCATGATGGCCGTCCATCCCCAATCTGCCGTCTTCAGGTCCAGTATCTCGACTTCCAATGCATCCCCCGGCTCGGCCCCATTGACGTACACCGGACCGTAGACGGGATCTGCGAGGTCAATGTTGAACTTGGAAACATCCTCGGCCGAACTTGACGGTGAGACCTGCCCGTTGCTGGCGTCAAGGGCGTCGAAAGTCACAACGGCGCCCGAGTCGACTTTCAGCACGGGAGCGATGGCCTTGGACCACTTCAAATGGCTCTGGTGTCGATTGATATGCAGAGAATGAGAACCCATTTCCGCTAGAGGCTGAAGAGACAAATGGTGGTGGTCGAGTGTGGGCTCACTTGGTGCGCCGCAGGTGTTTGCGCACTGTCTGGCGAGGGAGCAATGGCAATATGACGGTGAGAAAAGGGCAGCCTGATCTGAAAATCTATCATCTTTCTCCATCGCTGATGATGCATCATGCCTTCGGAAAAGCGCGCGCGCATCGGTTTCCACGACTAAGCCGATCCAGGCAGGAGCATCGGTCGGAGAATCGTCGGGGAGATTGGTGGCAGCAGTCGCTTGGAGGGAGCTCGATGTCTCAAAATCTAGACCATGGTTACCGGCCAAACAGCTATCAATCCAGGCCTTTTTTCAGCCCTGCAAAGGTCTCGTTTCAAGTTGTCGTCTTCCACGTGGAACGGGAATGGACAAGGCTGATGAGTCGCAAATGACGATTCCAGTGTACAGCAGATGTCGTGGCTGGGATGAGAATGAGCTTAAGGGAAAGGAAAGACCATCACCCACATCAGAAATACAGGACTTCACCTTCATGCGCGGACCATCATCAAAGTCCTTGTGCTTGGCCAACGGAAGGGACAGCGAGAGAACATGCAAGTACACGTGCCGTAGGAATTCAGATCTTCCTGCGTCCTGTAGCAGTCCTTGCAGATGAAAAAGCCCCAGCTCTGTGATACTTGGCGGAACACACGTTCACGAGAGTGATGACCCATCGAAATGAAGACTTCTTCCACGACAATACAGGAGTGCTTAGGTTGCAGGAAAATTGCCGAAGTAGCGATGAGTAATCGGCAAGTAGCTCCTTCCATCGAAGTCTGAAGTTTGGAATTGAGCGACTCCGTCCATTTGCCGGGCATAGAACGTGAATAAGTCGACCAGGCTGAGCAAGGTTCGATAGCCACGGATGCTTTCAGCATGCGCTGGAATTCGACGAGTCCCCAAGGAGGAGGGAGGGATCCAAGAGCGCTATGAAGCTTCGATAACGGCCAAGCGTCACGGATGAAATCGAGCTCTCACCAGTTCAGTACTATGTAATCCATCATCCATCTGCAGGGCCCTAATGGAAGTCCTCGGTATCATTTGGCGACAAATCATTCCTGCGGGATCAAATGGGCCCAACCACCGGCATCACGGGCTCGAGTGGTGCGGCAGCTCTGGCGTGAGTTCATGGAGGAACATTCCGATCAAAACATGAGGCCTTTACCCAACAAACTTTCCTTCAAATGCGCCTCGACAGGGAACGTGCCTGGTGACAATACTGTATCCCAACCAAAAGGGTAGGCATATTCTCATACCACCTAGCCGGTACAGTACACTACAGAGCGCGCAGCAGGACACGGGTGTTGTCTCAGATCCAGCCACGGCCACGGTCGAGACTCTGGCTGCCCTACGAGGTGCTCCTCCTCCCTGTGGCGGCCGCGCCTGGTCAAGACTCAGACCCAGACTGTGCCGCATCGAGCAACATTCGTGTGGACGGAGTTTAAGGCGGGACACAGTAGCCCAAAATATCCTTGTGCGCCACAGCCGAGGGCCTCGCTGGGGCCTAGGCGAAAAAGTAATTGCCATTGTCAGCTTAGTCGGCCAAACGTCAAACCCAGGCCACCCCACGAAACGCCACCAGGTCGCCCCCTTCATCTATACCCGCGACATGGGACTCTGTAGACGGGGCAGCTTATTGTGCCGCGGGCAATGATGGACATTTGTCCATAGAAATCGTCGTGCCCAAGGGGGTGTTATAGTTCGACACATCATATCCCAAAGCCGGCCTGCCAATTCCGCGCCATACTACATACGGAGTCAGCAGGGTGCAGGGTGAGATTGCGTCTTCAGATCGCAGGGCCAGGACTAAAATCCCTTGGAAGTTTAAGGAACCCTTTTTCTCGGTTCTGGTGGCTGGCTGGTACTTAGTAATAGCTCCTGACTCTTGGCATCCAAATCGACCTGGTTTCGACTGCTCCCCCCAAGAGACCGCTGCACTAGCCCGCTATCGCCGTCCCATGGAAGGAGGGCCCCAATCACCCAACTGGCCTCTCCGTATATCACACCATCCGCTTGGCTAGTCCTGTCTCCTGGCGGCTCTTTTTTAACTTCAGCCCCCGCGATCCTCCAGCGCACCATTGCGCCCGCCGCCGTGTGTGTCCTGAAATTCTGATGCGACACGGAGGTCTTCCATCGTGGCCGGGCTGTGAGGCCTCTACGACTGCCCTCGTCTTAAATAAAGGGCCGCCAGTCGCCATGTCCCGCTCCTCTCGGCTCCTACCGTCCGTCGGTTCGTCGTGTATGTTTTTGGTCTTGTTTTCATGTTTTTCTTGTCAAGTAGCGAGGGCCTGACTCTATCTCTCGGTCTGCTTCTCGTGCAACTATGACCTCTCGCTACTCTCGTCTGAACCCTTCCTTCGGTGCCGATACAAGTCGCGAACACCTGACGGGGAACGGCAATGATTTCACCCATCCGAACGACGTGCCTCTGACCAGCATGGCTGACCAAGCGTATGGCGGGGATGGGAGGCAGCCATCATCCAGCGACAAAGGGTCGTCCACCGACAACCTGGGGAAATCAGACCGGCCGCATGTCCGCTCCAGACCGACAGGTAAGTAATTAGGACGTGCGTGTATGGCGGCGTTTCTGCAGTTTCACGACCAATCCATTGACACGACCTTCTTCTCCCTCTCCGAAAAGGGGCCAGCCAGAGAACGAACACCGGAATCAGCATCCCGTCCGTGGCGTCGTCGCCGTGGGAGCACAAACTCAACGAGAAGCATCTCCGAGAGGTGCCGACGACGACGGACACGGTCCGATATTTCGACCCCCGCCGGCAGACCCGCCGCGTGTTCCTCGAGTGTCTGTTCACGTGGTTCTGGACCGTGGGCATCTGCGGGGCGCTGGCCGGCACCATGTACGGGTTTTCGACGATCGAAACGGGCCTCACCAAGAAGCAGAAGTACGTCTACAACGCGCTGATCACCGGCATGTCCATCCTGCTGGGTCTCGCGTTCGCCGCCCAGTTCAAGCAGTACGCCGAGATGATGAGGTGGCGGTTCCTGGCGTCGCAGTACCGCACCATCCAGGACTTCGAAGACGTGCTCGGCTGCGACAGCTACAGGAGCACGCTGCGCATCTTGTGGGCCGGCCGCCGTCGGGGCGTCTGGTATCCCACCAAGACGCAGCTTGTCGCCGCGTTCTGGATCCTCGTCTTTGTCACCTTCAACGTGTGCGCCGCGCTGCTGGGTCTGACGTACTCGATCGACGTCTCGACCACGTTCGTCCACGTTTCTTATGGTACGTTTTGAGCCTGTGCCTGTGCCTGTACAGGCACGTTCCCAATTTATGCGAAGAATAATATCCCCCCCAACCCCCCCTCCCTTTTTCCTTTTACACAAACAAACACCATGCTAATTCTGTACTACGTCCTAGGCGAAAGCAGCGTCGCCGACCTATCGTACATCTCGAGCCAACAACAGCCCAACAGCAGCCTACCGTACGACACCGAGTTCCAAAAGGCGGCGGCCAACCTCTGGGGCCAAGTGGGGCAAAATTTCTTGATCTACTTCCAGGACCTGGCCGACGTGACCGGGTACGACAACGCGCGCTACGTCAGCGAGGACGCCAGCTTCTGGTTCTACCGCTTCGTCGACACGTCGCCCACGGACCAGAAGACGAACCGCGTGTCGCAGCGCACCGTGTCCAGCACGGCCTCGTGCGTCGAGTACACGGTCACGTTCGGCGGGTACGCCGGGCTGAACACCGACGACCCGGACCTGATCTACACGGTGCAGTGGGTGGACGACCAGGGCAACGAGTTCGTCGACAGCGTCAGCAGCGCGGCGACGGGCCAGACCACGTGGATGGGCAACTCGAGCAGCGCGTGCGGGCCGCGCTGCGCCCAGATCCTGGCGCTGCAGTCGGCCAACAACCTGACAACCGCCGAGGCCGCCGAGGCCGGACCGGGCGTCGTGGCGGTGCCGACGCCGCGGCTGTGGGCGTGCAACAACACGGTGGGCGCCGTGCTGAACACGGACGTCGAGGGCTTCGACGACCCGACGCTGCTCGACCTGCAGGACGAGCAGGCCCAGATCCTGGCGGGCGCGATCGGCTGGACGGGCATCCAGACGCTGGGCTCCGACCTGCAGTACGCGCTCTTCAACGGCGACACGCAGTACAACCCCCCCGGCAACTTCACGGCCGAGGAGATGGCCGCGCTGGTCATGTCCTTCACCGTCGGCGCGCTGTCGGCCAGCGACAGCTACGGCGGGCCGCGCATGAACCTGACGGGCTCGTTCAGCCCCAGCCCCGCCCAGGTCGTCAACGTCAAGTGGGCCGACGCCGGCGGCATCCTGGTGGGCATCCCCTTTGTGCAGTTCGTCATGTTGGTCTGCGTCGTCTGGTTCGCCAGCAAAGCCATCATCCTCGAGCCGAGCTACATGACCGCCGCGCACCTGCTGTATCCCGTCGTGCGCAAGGTGGGCAAGGACGGCTGCCTGTTCACCGTCGACGAGATGGCCGAGCGCCTGGGCCCCGACTACAGGATCGCGTACGGCGTGCGTCCGGACCCGGCTGATCCGGGCCGCCACGACACCACCTTTGTGCGGGATCTCGATGTCATCGAGGAGGCCGAGGGTCATGGCTACATCCGTGGCTCGATGCCCGAGGGGAGGTATGACTGAGATGTGGTTGTGATCCATTGCGTTGCGTTAACCAGCGAGAGCGTTTGGGGCCGGGTTCTTGTACTGTATAGTCTCTCCGTGTGTAAAAATAGCGTGAACCTGGGTGGTGATATCCTGGGATCGAAATACCAACATCATCTCTGCGGTAGCGGTGAATGACCGACCGTCTGGATATATCTATTCTCAGTGGTTATCTGGCGCTGTGCAACCATGCCTTCTAACGAGCCGTACCGCCATTCCCCCCCTGGAGCAAGTCTATCTGTGATTATTCCATACCCTATGACGTCCGGCTTGTCCTGCTTTCTATCTATATATATGTGTCTTATACTGGTCTCCACAGGATGCCGCGCTGTGTGCATTGAAACATACCGTATGCTAACACATCCGCACCGCAGTACTTACAGCCTCGCAGTCACGGGCGTAGCTTCGTCCTCAATACTACCTATGCGTTGTCCGTTCTCGTTGAACTCGATCTTCTTGCCAGTGATCAGACTCTCTTGCAGCGCGCACCCGATCTTGACAGCGGCAACGGCGCCCTCCAGTTTGAACGGGGGCTCTGTGTCGTCGAGGCAGCAGGCTGTGAACTCATTCGCCTCGGTGATGAAAGCCTCGCGGAACCGACCGTAATAATGGGGCGGGATCTCTCGGCGGATCCCGGAGGGTTCGTAGATGTGGACAAGATTCGACATTGGCTGGGTGTTGACGGCAAGCTTCCCTTCGGTGCCGGTGATCTCAGTGCTGTCCTCCTGGCCGGCGGCCATCATCCTCGAGCAGTAGAGCTGTGCAATTTTGCCGCCGTAGAACTCGACAATGCCCAGCGCGTTGTCCCGATCTTTGTATTTCCGGAGTTCTGGCGAAACGGCGGTGATGCCGATGGCACTGACCGACTTGACGACCGAATCCTCCCCGAAGAACCAGAGAGCCAAGTCAATGTCGTGAATGGAGCAGTCGACAAAGATGCCGCCGGAGAACTGAGCGTACTGGACGAAGAAGCCCGAGGGGTCGAGCTTGTCGCAGGTTTGAGAACGGAAGACGGCTGGTCGGCCGATCAGGCCCGAGCGCATCTTCTCGTAGGCATCACGGTATGATGCATCGAATCGGCGTGAGAAGCCGCAGATGACTTTCTGCCGTGGGAACTCCTTTTTGGACGCCCGATACGCTGTGACGACGGCTTGTGACTGTGGCGAGAGATTAGGAAGGACGGCGGCTGAGGAGGCCAAGGTCTACATATTACGTACCACTTCTGGATTTGTGCTCAGTGGCTTCTCACAGAGGACATGGTGACCAAGTCGGATGGCCTTGATTGCTTGTTCGGCATGGACAGCGGTGGCCGAGGCGATGACAACTGCTTGCAAATCCTTCTCTTTCTTCAACATCTCATCATAATCCGCGTACGCCCGGACACCTTCCAGGTTCTGAGCGGCCCAGGCGAGTTCTTTGGGATCTGGTGACGACACTGCAATGACTTCTGCGCGAGGCGTCATAGTGTGGAAGTGCAGAGCATGGCGCGCTCCCATGCGCCCCAGTCCGGCGATTGCTATCTTGAGTTTCGGCGAAGACATGGTGGCTGGAGTCGATGGGAATTGATGCAGACCGGCGACGAAATGCGAGGGAAAGCCAGAAAGAAAACTGCTGTCACAACTCACCGCTCTGCCGTGTGGAAAGGGCAAATCTCATCAAGTACTCCGGAGAGCACACTGGCCTATGGGTCAGATTGGGATTTGCAAACTGAAATCCACATCGTTGATGAAATTCGTGGGCGGTGAGGGACCCGCAGCCTGAACCTTAAGCTCACCAGTAATTTCCAGAGGGCTCTTGGGCTTCCTCAGGCGCCAGCTCCGGAAGCTGTTGCCCCCCGGGCAGAGGTTGTTCTCGCTGCGGCGAGTGCTTCCCCGCTTCTGGCTGTTACTTCCCCTCGCAAAGAAGGTCAAGGCAGATGCTACAAAATGTATGAGCATCGACATGGCAGTAAAACGCGACGAAATTAAAACATAGTCCCTTGCCATGGAAAAATCGGCACAGCCTGTCAAGGTCCCTTGACGTCCAAGGAGAGACGGAGGGCACGTGGAGCACCTCAATCCATCACCAGCTTCCGTGCCCATGAGAAATGAACGAGAATTATTCAACCGGATCTGTCCTTGCTGAACCAACTACGGGTCCCATCTTCAGCCTGTGCGGTAGTTGCCCGAGTTGTCTGCACACCAGAAAAGCGGCAGCTTCTTCAAAGGTGCCAATGCAATTGTCTCGTGGGCAGCGGCACAGCTACCAGATATACAGCGCCATACGTGGTGTTGATCATCCAGGGTGCCTTTCGCCGGCGTCTTCCCTCGAGCTCGACGGCAAAATCTCGAGAGTGAAGTTGATTTCCCAGGTGCACTTCATTTGGCAACCAAAGAACAGCCCAGTGGAGTGTCCACGGTATTCAATTTTCCTGTATCCAGATCCGTGCAATTGGTACATTGTGGCGAATTGACCTGTCCATGCCCAGTTCAACTTCGTGGGTGGGTGCGTACGCCTCAACCCGGTTCACTCAAAAGTCGCGAATGTGAGTGAATGCGTGCGTGCCACACGTCCACATTCACAACCCGAGACCTCTCCTCCGTACCACCAGTAGCCTCTAGGTAGGTAGACACACATGCTCGCCTGCTTGGTCGTTGGCCATCCTATTCTTCTCCAAGAATGTGCCGTTCACTCTCAAGCCACCCGTCCATTACGCCCACTCGAATCCCATATCAAGGAGAATGTCGGCCACGGAGGTGAAATTCCCGGTAACAGAACGTCGTTCCTTTTCCATCTGCGCCGCGGACGGAGGGTTTCCCCCACGTCTAGTCGGCGGGTCTGGTGCGGGAACGGTCCCTCGCCTCGCGTTGAAAGTTTGGTCTATATCAGCGTTTGCGGGGCCGAAGGGTCGTCCGCACTTCTGTCAGGATGTTAGACTGGGAAATGAAAACTCCGATTCCGACTGAGGTCCAAAATAAACGGGTTGTGTGGAGAAAGTGTCGACGAAGACAGAAAAAGGAGGCACGTACCCAAGACCAGTACTTCGACAAGGCGTACCACACGTAATTATCGGCATTCTGGATCGACTGGGACATGCCCGTGTCCGGGTCCGGAGGCTGCTGGTTGAGGTTCGCTGCCCTCCATGGTCCGTCTGTACGACTTTGGTCAGCATGAATTGTCCGGTAAGGATGGGGTAGTATCCACAGCCACGCCTTCGAGCGAGAGAGACATACAAGCACGGTCTTCAGTGGGATAGTCGATGATCTTGTGGATCTGATCGTTGAACCCGTAGTGTCGGCCATCATAGATGAATTTGTCGTAATTAGCGACCCCGGCAAAGATATCCAGGCAATGAAACATCTCATGCAGAACCGTTGACCCAATGACCTTCATGTACCCAGAATCTGTGTCCCCGAGGCCGCTGCAGCCCCAGCCAGGCTGGGGGTTTCCCTTGTCGTCTCTCGCCCAGTCGGGCGGGTTCTCCGTCCCCGCCAGATCGAGGCGAAAGTTGAACACCTCCGCCTGGGGACAGAGGGTCATGTAGCAAGCGCCCTGGAAGTCCCAGTTGTCGGGCCTCGGGGCCTTCGCATCGTAGTAGAGGTATCCATTCGGGATGATGCCCACACATTTCGACGACGTCGGGGTTCTGAGATCCGCCGGCATGCGGGGATAATCGCCGAACGTGATCATCAAGTTTGACCAGAAGGAACTTAACGATGATTCCTAAGGCAGAGAATTGGGTTAGTCGAAAGACACCTTCCGGCGCGAGAGACTTGGAAGGGGACATGGTGGGGGATTGACAAGAACGGAAAGGTGAACAAAAGGTGACCAAGTTCAGGTTGTGGACGGATACATATTCACAAATCAATGATCAAAGAATAGAGGCACCCACTCACCATGTCAAAAGTAGGGAGCAAAGCAATGGTGTCGGCCGGATTGGGATTCTTGGGCGGGTCGATATTGGCTATCTTGCCAAACAGAGCTTGCACGAATTCGAAGTCTTGAGGCTGGAAGTCTGCGCATCAGGTCAGCTTCACGGTCGAGGACAGACTCGCGCAGTTTCATTCAGGGTGAAACACGCCAGAGACGGAAGTGAAGGGACAACTTACACCGTAAGAATGCCTATAAATGTCGAGGAATGGTGTTAGCAATGACGCGGGGGCTACCAGTGCTGGTCCGTGTATCGCACAGGTACTTTGACTTGGATCGAGTTGATCCCATGGAGCACGTACCGGATCGCAGTCTGTTCCACTCAGCACCACCACCCGCGCAAGAGTGATCGCATCTTGAAAGCCCTGTCGCATGAGGCCCGCAAAGGCTTGATATTTCCAGTCGGTTTTCTTCCATGGGAGACGGAACGCTGGATGGGCTCCGACGACGAGCCCGACGTTCAACAAGAGAAGAAGGAAAAAGGCCGGCGCCATCTTGTCTTTTACCGCTTTGAAAAAGGCCATCTTGTTTGTCTAAGCACGGCAGGCAAATTGTGCAACTCTGGGTCGGATGCAGACCGTGTGAGGGTCCAAATGAGGTGGTAGCGGCAGATTTATGAATCTCCTCTTTGGATCGGCTCTTCACTTACCGTGTCAGTGGCAGCAAACATTCGGCGGGGAGGTTGCGTGAAGATTAGGCGGTGACAAAGGCTGTGGGAACACGTGAAGGGACAGTCTTCACACTTCAGTGACAGTGTCTCCGGACCTAGACAATACCCTTCACATATCGATGACGCTGAGGGAACCTAGAGTTACTGGAAGTGGACGACGCGGGAATGTTCATGCAATTGTTGACTGTTGATGAGGACTCTTGATCATTGAACCAGAGAACAGTTCTGACGCTTCGTGGTATTGCCGCGGGATCAGTGAGGTCCAGGAGAAGGTCTCGAGATATTCGTGCTTCCATACGAGAAGCATTCACCAAAAATCTGCTGGCGTCAAGTCTCCCCGCCCGTTCTCGCCAATGCTGTAATCACCGTCTGGGTCGTTGCGGCGAGTACCCACCGGCGGTTCACTCAGAAGATGTTTCCTGGCCCCTTCCAGGCCTGCCCAACCAGTTAGCCTGAGGTAGGGTGGGAGCTTCGACGCTATATGTTCCAGCGTCCCAAGAAAAAGGGCGACATACCAATACCATCGCGGGCTCTTTTAGCGGCGTCATCTTCATCAGGTTCCCATAGAATTCCATACCCTTCTCCCTCCCATGGCCGACGATACACATCGACCTCCTCAAATATGGCATACCTTCGACAACCTCCTGCACGCAGGAGATCAGCCACTTCCCCAGCCCCTGACCCTGCCATTCCGGCAAAGTATACACGTCCGTCAGGTACGCGAAAGTGACTCGATCAGTGATCAAGCGAGCGAAGCCAATCAACGAAGTCTGTTCTTGGTCCTGGGATTGCTGCTGTTCTCTGTTCTTAGATGGTGCCTGGTGGCTTGTTGGTTGACTGCTCGACTCTGGCATGACGTGTCCAGCAATTTCATGCAGTGTCTCCGCTGGATCTGGTGGTGTGGACGCCGAAATCATATTATCTGCAAGCGAAGGCGCAGGCGGTGCCGGAGTCGGCGAGTAGAGACCAAAGCAAAGAGAGTTATCCAGCATGCCTTGCATAACTGGGTCTGGCAGTGGTGAAGCCCAATATAAAGCTTCAGATGCGAAGGCTTTGTTGAGGGCATCTTTAGGAACCAGAGACGAGTCTGTCGATATCAGAAATCCATCACGAGTCCATGTCCTCGCCGCCTCAACGACGTGGGCAGTGTGCGACATGTTAGCCGAGGGCAAAGACTTGTAAGTAGGGCTAAAACCGCCTGTCTTCCTTGGAAAATCCCGTGCAATCAGGACAGTCTCTGCTGTTGTGGTATACAATTTGAGAGCTTTGCTCAGACTCTATGATGAAACAGAAAAAGGGGATGAGTCCAGGCATCTGAGGATGAAGACTCATACCGACGTCTCTTGCAAATTCAGCACGCCGTATCGGTCATACGTAACTCGGTAGTAAGTACTTGTATGTGCCACGGCGAAGCAGATTCCCCCAAACGACGGTGTCGCTTCCCGCAACATTTCATTCTCGCCTGGTCTGGATTCCTCAAACGACATGATATTACCGCCCCGACTTTTCAATCACGTCTGGATTCCTCTCTCAACCAACGAATCCTGCCTACACAAGCTCGTGACAGAGTGAATGAGCGGCTGCAAGACCTCGCAGGCAGACGTCCACAGAACGGAAGAGGCGGAGTCAGGACAGACAAGCGAGGGACTCCGAGTCTGGACGAGGCGGAGATTGCAAGGGATCCACGCGATAGCACAAAATGAATGTGGTAACCTGTCGTGCTGCCTCGTTCAGGCCTCCAAATGATGATTGCGTTGAGCTGAATGCAAGTACGTACTCGGTCGCCTCAAGATGTATAGATGCTTGGTAGAAGGCGATGTGAATTAAACAGAAAAGAACGTCGCAACCCAAAGAAGGCGCATAATTGCCTTGTGTCTCGGAGACCACTGTGTCTCGACTGTGTAGCTGCGAGAATCGGTGAATGACTGTGCTTGCTACTACCGTAGGGAGATGTACAGACGTCCAAAAGCGACCGTTACACACTGTAAAAGAATACCAAGTTGCCTTCATCTACAACTCCTCGTCTCGATACCTGGCAAGCCTCCAAGACGTGACCCTCTCCTCCTCCATATCAGCAGCCTCAAACGCCGCTGAATCTGCAAATTCTATCCCCTCAGGCCCAAAATAAATCTTAAACAGTTTCCTCAGATCCTTATCACTGAAGCGCATATGCTCGCCCGGTAGCTTGACAGTCTTCAATCCACCTTTCTTGTCCAGTTGTTTCAAGCCAATCCAATCTTCGCGGTAGATGGGGCGGAGTCGAAGGGGCGTGACTGAATTTTCTGTCTCGTTGAACTCGGCAAACCACGCGCTTTCCTTGGGGATGAGGGTTGTATCGTTGTCGAAAAGAATCATGACAAAGCGCTCCAGTTGAGATAGGTTGTCCGCGTAGCTAACATTCTTGAGGGCACGCTCGTTGTTGATATCAGCCAGATAGTTGGAGTGTTCCAAATAGTTGTCGAAGTCCTTTGTGTCACGGTAATATTGCGCGGGGACGAGGCGAGATTGGATGAAGTCGGACCACACGGTGCTGCTCTTCAAGAGTGCATTGGCGCCCTGGCATATCCAGTCTGTCGACGAAGCACACTTCTGAAACTCCGCGATCCCGTTGTGTGGCGATCCAAAGGTGATCAGAGATCGAACCTTGGGGGCGTTGCACCTCTCCACATATCCACGCAAGAACAAGCCTCCCTGACTGAAACCGAGAGCATCAATGGCTGGAGCCGTTCGCAAAATGTTGTCCTTCGCAAGGGTGTGGCACACAGAATCAATCTGGTCCGTAACGTTGCCGAAGAAGGAGGCCTGACGATCCGCCGAGCCGGCATTGGCGCCCACCGCGATCACATATGTATATGTGCCTGGGTTGACTTCGTCCACCAAACCAGCCACCTCTTTCAAACCCTCCGAGCTCGCTGAGTCGCCGAGACCATGCCATATCACGACAGGAAGGGGTTGGTCGTCGGAGTCACCATCGACAGACGTAGCGTGCGAGGCATACTTCGGCGAGAGTTTCGTGATCTTGATCCATTCGTCCACGATGATTTCCTCAACCGTGTCGCTGGATGTTGGGAGCTCTAAGCCGTTGTCTCGTCCTCCATTGGTGTGCGGTATGACGCGGGCCTTGGGCGCTAGGTTCGGAGTGTCTGCGAGTTGACCCCGGAAGACTTCGGCTTCGGGGAAGACCACGAAAGAGAGGATGGCTGCAGGGAGCGACAATAACGCACAGAGCCGCGTCACCTGCATCGTGGCAGACAGCGTCACCGTCTTCGGGTTAAGAACACAGGACTGCTTGGCCTGCCTCCGAGGTGGATTGATGTCGAAGTTACTATATCAGGGTTGAAGAAATGGTGTTGCCTGCGGCGTTGCAGGCGCATGCTGACAGGTCGATTGCGAGCTAGTTCATGCCGGGGCCTGCCATTCATACCCCGGATCTTGGCAGGCACCAACACACATCTGCAGTCGACCCAGAAGAGAAAAATTGCCGTGTCTGACGAGAAAGCGCTCTTTGCATTGCATGAATACGAACAAGTCACACCGCAACTTCACACTGCATGGGGGCACGCGACCTCAAAAGCCTCGGTCGACCGGGCGAGCCTCGTCTGAAGTCACCGACAGCTTGCGTATATCGAAGGCGCTCTGCTTCAGCAGATTGTCTACTGCACAGGTGGACTATGCATGCAGCAGCACGGAGGAAATCGAGCACTTGTTCAACTGCCAGCGCACAGGCCGGCGCATAGTTAAATCGTCATTCTGTCGTTGCCCCTGATGTCGCGTAGTAATGTCCGTCCTTGGGAAGCGGATGAGAAAGCTTCCTCTGCAAGACGCCACGCTAATGGGTATCATATCAAGACAATAGCCCTCCAATTTTTGGACCCGTTCCCCTAGAACGCCTAGAAACCTCAAGTGCACTCCCACCTCCCGTCAGCATATGAAGGTGGCAGACTATGCGTTCAACCCAGCAAGCCGAGCCCGTCTTCCTCTGCAACCAACACTCGGACCTTCTTCAGATCCTGCGTCCACCTCCGGGTAACGTGCAACCATAATTGTCTCTCGTCCGACCGTTTCTCTTCAACATACATCTCCAACGACGGCTTGCTTTGCCAATCCTCCCATTGTCTCCCAGGACTGACTAGCATTTCGCAGGTCAGGTGGGGATATTGCTTCCTTGCTGAAGCGATGGCTTCTCTATCCGCCTGCAGACGGGCATCTTCCAGCTGACACGGAGGACAAGGATGGTCCTGGTGAGATAAAAAGTTCGGCAACATCATGTAATGAGGCGGAAGGTAATGTGAGGATGAGGTGCAAGAAAAGTGGAACGCTTTCGCAGTGAATGACTCCGATCGACTGAACCTGCGTCCCAGGTCGCCACATTCCTTGGGTTGTCGAGCCACACCGGGTAGAGGGGCAGCAAAAGACTGGACCCGGGATACGGGTGAGGACGGAGGCGTGATGGAGCCGTCTGAACGGGAATCCAACGTCCCGTTTGAGGAGTTGGAACATCCCTGTGATGAAACTGGTCTGAGGTTGGATCCTGACAGTTTGTTCTGACAATTGAAGCATTTATAGGGTTGCTGTGGGAGCTTGACTCCAGTTGTTTTGAGGATAGGGCATGGTCCCAGGTTGCAGATGTCGAGGGCCATCAGGATACCATGGCCGCAACAGAATCGTAGGACGTGAGCCTTGCACATCTTGAAGTCGTGAGCCCGGACACGTCTTCCCCCAAGAGGAAGGTATGTATGAGGTGAGTAGCGTGGAGTGGACACTCGGAGGTGCGCAGGTGGCCGAGTAGAGAGTCGGCGTCCACAGTAGTCTATACAGACTTTCTAACAGACAAGGTGCGGAAAGTGAGGCATCGGGTAGGCGTTCATCGACTCTTGACAAATGCGCGAGCGAGGGTCGTATACACGCGGGGCAAATGAAGGTGGTGCCCAGAAGAGTCGTGAGAGGCGTCCGTCCACCGCACAGAGAGCGAAGTGCCAGGGTCTCCACTGCACAAACAAATCTCGGTGCATACAGGGTGGTCTGTGCAACCAGGATATAGCGAGTGTCACAACGCCATCGGACCCAGCGAGTGTGTGAACAGGTTGAACGGTTGGTATAGGTAAGAGGGGAAGGATTCGAAGGTCCGTGTCGAGAAGGGCCAGGAGGACCCGGATCGTGGACGAAGAGGTTCTTAACCTTTGAGGAGTGGGTTCGGAAGAAACACAGCAAGTGGCCGTACGCCGAGGGTCAACAATGATCGCATCAAGCATTAACGAACGGCAAGAGGGTCGATAGCAAGTAAGCAACTGGGCCGCGACGGCAGTGCAAGGCGCGGGGGACCAATGACGACGAGGAGAAACTCAACGGAAAATGAAGCTTGGAATCAGCCTGACCCATCGATGAACCCGGGAGGAAAGAGAGACAGACAGACAGGCCCAAAAAGAAGCAATCAAGCAACAACAATATGCATAAAACGGGGACGACGTCGTGCACGAGCGAATTCTCATCGGCTGGGATAGGGTCGATGGGGATAGTTTGCGTTAGGATGGTGGAGGTTTCTAGACGAGGTGCAGCCCACAGGTGGGATGGGCAGAGTGGGAGCCATGAGGGAAGCCGTTCGATCGTTCCCTCGAGGTGGGATGTTGCTCCCTATCGGGCTTGGTTTGTTGAGGAGCCGGGCGTTCAAATTTTTTCCTTGGCCGACTACCCGATCCCTGCATTCACGGGTTGAAAATCGCCCTACACAGTACCCTTACCCTCACCTCGCCGTTGCGTCTCGAGCTCGCTCTTCTCCTCCGACCAGAGAACTGATTTGGGAATCTTATCTTGCGGTCGTTGCGCGTTGCTGGCCTCCCGCCTCCATGTCATCTCCGCTGTGCGTCGTATTGTCCTTCAAGCCATTTCTATCTTGGGTGTCGCAACTCGGACCCGCTTTGTGGACACTGATTGCAACTCTTATGATGCGCGCGGGTAAAAGGGTTCGCAGCCTGAAAGAGCACGGCCACGGCAAAAGGGATGCTCTTCGCTCACTGCTCGCCGTTCGCCGCTCCGGATGGTCGCGAAAACATAGCCAATGATGATATGAAGCGTGATGCGCGCGTCGCAAGCACGATGATGCAGGTTTAATCCGCGCAGCACATTTTATGCTCGCGCTCCTCCGAGATCTTCTTGTGCGCTTCTTTCGGCTCGTCCAGGGGACGCGATTGCCGGCGAAGCCTCTGATGATGGCTCGCGCCAGACCCACCCGAGTCTTCTGGACACTTGTGGTTACGATGTTCATGCGCGTCAACCCCAGAAATGCCATGCCCGATCCTTCGCGATGATTGCCACATGGGTCTCAGCATGGCCGCCGGTGGTCTGTCTCTTTGTGTGCTCTTGGTTGCCAGCGTTTGATTGAGGAGAAACTGAGTTTGAGCACAACTCAAAAATTCCAGCTGGGCTGCCGACGCATATCTCCCGAGGTTAATTGCCACATGTCTCATGGTCGGCGAATCCCATGAGTTTACGAGGCCCGCGAGAAGAATTGCGTGGTTCGCATTCTGGTTATCACAAGTGGGTACATAAGATGTCCCGCTGACACCCGCCGAGCGGCAGCGCCCCGTAGATAATCTTCTTGATATGAGTTCACATCCAACTCTACAGTTCGATCAAAGAAGAATAGCTGCACGCGCATGATCATGAGGCACCCTAAGCATGATTTGGGTACGATTCTGGATCTGTATAAAATACCCAGAGTGCTGGAGCCAGGCATGAAGGAGATGCCTTGTGTTATCTAAGAATACTGCTCCCTTTTCATTCTCCATCATCACGTTAGGTTTTCATGTGCTTCTCGATTCCTGCGGCGCCAGACTCTTCTTGACAAGCATGGACTCCTCCATTCGCGCACAACGTCTTCGGGTGATTGTGATTGCGCACGCTACTCCCGCTTCGAATTCGAACCACTGGATGCATTGCTTGCAGTGTTGTAGTACATGGTGATGCTCTGGATCCTGAGAACGTTGTCACGCGCTGGAGGTCCGACCGACCAACCTGTCAAGATGGCAATCAGAATCGAACTTTGAGATCGAGACAACACCGGATACGTACCCTTATCGCCATTCGCCCAATTGTTCCATACCCATGTACCTGGCACACTCGGAACGTTGACCCAGAACTTTTTCTGGAGCACGCCGTCGATGTAGAAGGCAGTAAAGTCTCTGGTCCAGTCAAGTCGGTATTCATGGACCTCGGTCGTGCAGTCAGTTGGAGCATTGCCGTTCTGGTAAGTCTTCGCCATCCTCTGAGGATCTACAGCTTGGTTCGTGTACCACATTGGTACTGGCACGCCCGGACCTGGGTTCGACAAGGAACTTGGATCTGTCAAGTATTCGATATCCGTCTCCTGGGTGTCACTCTTGTAGAAAAAGAGGCCTGCATTGTCAGCATCTGTGGCCGTCATCAAGGCGACCGGCGATGAAACGAACCATGAACAGTGCCAGGTTCCTGGCAGAAGATAGCTTTGGTTCGAACGCTGCCGTAGAGGATATTTTGGTCCACCGTCGTCACCTCCGCGCACCCGATCGCGTAATTGTCGGCCTGCGTGGGCTGCTGGCCTCCTGGAACCGTCAAGTTGAGAAATCCGTTGCAGAGCTGAACGTTTGCGGGATCGAACCGCTCGTTGTAAGGGATCCGCGGGTTTCCATACCCCACTCTCCTGCTCTGCACGGTGTAGTTGCTCTTATGGAGGCCAGCAGGTAGGCTGCATCCGCCAAACGTGTAGATAGCTCGCTTTTGAAAGGTGCCGACACCTGGTACAACCCATGCGCCGTCGCCTCCCGTCACGCCTTGGCTGTTGCAGGCGTCTCGATGCTCACCTGCATTTTCATCATCGGCATCTGGACCATCACTGGCGCCCTCATCGTTACCGCCATCTTGGATGTCACCGGAACCTCCATTGTTACTGGCTCTGGCCTTCGATGCTGCGGTCTTCTTGGCCACAAGACTCTCTGGCACTCTGGAACTTTTTTCACCTTGCACGTCCTTCGTTTTTCCGGCGTTTGGCACCAACGACATCTTGACAACAGGAGTATCTTGCTCTGTTGGATCAGCAAAGACCACACCAGGCGCTGACATCGCGTGCGTTGATGTGCACTGATGTGTCATGGGCACACAAGGCCGTAAAGGACAGGATGATGAAGAATATTGGAATGAATGGCTGAATGGTAGTGCTGTCGGGAGTCTTGAAACCGGTCTTCGTACCCGAGGATGACACTCGGGAGATTGCTAAGGGAGGCGTTAGGGGATGAGCGCATTGGTCGTTGGATGACAAGGTGTCAGAAGTTCTGTGTGCTCACCAATGGGTGTCTGGGCAGGTTCGTCGGTAGCTTTTCCCGGATGGCTTTGAAAGCAAGAAGCAATCTTGGTCTCCCAGAGCTCCTTCAGTTGGACTTTAAGATGCATGGGCTGTTGGATATGATCTAAGGGCACACAGAGAGGTCTGCCAACGAGGTCAGCCACCTTGAACCAGCCGCCATCAACCTCGTTGTGCTTCGAGATTAAGCTGACATACATTTAGCGAGTGCGTTAAAGAGTTGTCAAACGATAACGAGATGATATACTCTCCTGCCAGCGGAGGAGAGGGGGGAGGGGAGTGATAGCAGTTGTTGTGGTGTGAAATGTGCACGAAGAAAAAGAGTTGATCTGCGAGATCAGTTGATAATGCTACTCAACTGGGTCGCACCTTCCATCTGAGGCGCTAGAGCCAGCAGGAGCAGGGTCATGTCAGCGAGAGAGAGCGAGATGGTAAGATCGACCAGATGTCTGGGTCAAAGTTGCCATTCCACCCGGTAGCCAAAGACAGTCTTGCGGAGAATCTCATCTCCCGGGTCGTTCTCAAACATGACTTTGTCCATTATTTGCTCCGAGAGCTTCTTGACCACAAAGCCATCGGCACGCGCCAGCTCAAAGAAATTGAGGTCTTTATCCAGCAGCCACGGCCGGTACGGGGTGAAGAAGACCAGAGCGACCGAGTCTGCGGATCTTTTCAAGCACTCACGGACTGTTCGGAGCAGTTTCGTATGCTCGGAGTGGTTGAACACGATATCGGCAAGAATGAGAAGGTCGAACCCTTCTGAACCGGGATCAACATGAGACTTCAAGGAGTCTGGCGTGCTTCCCCACAGGTAGCCCTCCGCTACAATCGTGGACTTGTTCTCCAGCATCGAACAATGCTCAATGTTGTAACGAAGATTAACTATGAGTTCCTGATCCGGGTAGTCCGTCACGACTACTTTTCGGGCGCCCAAAATAGCAGCAACCAAGCTGGGCAGGCCTGAACCCGCCCCTAGCTCTAGGACAGTTCTGTTCCGCACGAGCTGCTCAACGTTGTCCTCGAGGTACTTGGCAACAACTTGGCCAGCGTTCCAGAGAAGGTGACCCTTGACAAGTGGTTAGTGCAACAGAAATAATCAGAATGCAACTCCATATCACACCCAAAGAGGGCTATGCCCTACGAGCCTCAGCCTGAGTTCATCGCCATTCTGAAGGGTATAGTTGACGAAGGTTGGAGGTTTCTCAGGCGGGAAAAAGCTTGCTGGCTCCTGGAAAATGTCGAGAGATGCTGAAGCCTCATCATCGTCACTCTGAGCCATTCCGATAACAGAAAGCGCTCATAAGACACAAGCAACTATTTGCTCGGGGGCTACTGTATTCTGATCGTGAGCGTGCCGTTACACAAGAGTGTTGTCGACTGAGTGAATGGATGAAAGCCCTGCCCACGGTTGCGCGTCGCCGTGCGCGATTTAGGGCTTGGCGATTGGTTTACGAATACGGAGTTCGAGTACTGCCATAGTAGCTGCGTACGTGGACGGTATGCTCTGCCGGATGTTGCTGCAGGAGTGGGGCCGCTGCCACAGCCCCCCACAACTCAGCCACCGCGGCGTGGGCGTTGACCAAGTTTTGAAACTGTATTCGCTAGCCTAGCTCCAGCGCCTGAGAAACGTCCTGCGTTTCATGAGCGTGTGACGGAGGCCTATGGGGGCGTCTTGAGCCAAACGCGGTCCTAACCCTGGGCTGCAAAGACCCATCCTCCTCTCTTTGCCTAAACATGGACCGCGTGGTCGATACGAATCACCCGACGCTGACCAATGGCTGCCAGCTTCACTTCAAGCAGCTGAGCAATGTCCGATATGTGTTTCTGCCCAATGCCAGCCCAAGCGCTGGCTATTTCGAGATGAACGTTCTCAGCCTCCGGCTGGGATGACAGTCTGCTAGAGCAGCCTTTATGACTCAGAGCTGCTAGGGGCCTGATTACCTGAATGTTTCTACTTCGAACAATGCATGGTTGAGATTAAAATAATCCGTAGGGCATAAAGGCCCTAAGTCGCCTCCGGAGCTAGCCTTTTTAGCGTTACGGCTAGCCTCAGTACAGGGCATAAAGGCACGCGATAGCTATTGGCCTTGCGGCCGGCCTCAGTACAGGGCATAAAGGCCTTGGTATAGGGCATAAAGGCCTTGCGGCCGGCCTCAGTACAGGGCATAAAGGACTATAGGCCTTGCGGCCGGCCTCAGTACAGGGCATAAAGGCCTTGCGGCCGGCCTCAGTACAGGGCATAAAGGGCTATTGGCCTTGCGGCCGGCCTACTACGCTTCGTAGGAAAAGGGGGTCACGTGATATAGCACGTGATGGGGCACGTGATGGGGCACGTGATGGAGTACGTGACACACTACGTCAGTGTACACGGCCCTCGACCAATGAGATAACACATGACGTCAGTGTACACGACCGTCAGCCAATCAAAACTATGCCAAGACCGTTAGCTCG